>JAEMWC010001999.1:0-20000 GCA_016490735.1 Pachyseris speciosa | reverse complement strand
CATCTGTTTTTGGCTCATTCGTTTGTAAAACATTAAATCTTCTTTAAGGAGAAAATGAGTACATGTGACAAAACTATGAATATAAAATTACCAGTGAAAATCATGTCTTGTATACCCTTAGACTGAGAGTTATTGAGCTTCCTAGAAAGAAATTGGTAAGCGCAACAGATCTTCCGCTCCTGGGATGACGACATGACGTCACAGAAGCCGCTGAACCCATTCTCCCCATAACTCGGCCGTGAAACATGATGGCGGCGTTTTGGGCGGTAATTTCGAGATTTCACCGGGGCACAGAAAATCGAAGATTCAACCGAATTCAAAAATTGTTTCACAGTTGTGCTTCTAATACAAAAAAGAATCATTTAAGGTCAAAAACATTTTGGGGCTTAGGTGCACTTTAAGTTAAGGTGGCTGAACACAGTTTAGATAGGTTTTGAGTATATGTCATTCGTTAAGGCGTTAGATAGATAGATAGATAGATAGATAGATAGATAGATAGATAGACAGTTTATTCTGATCAAAATCGTCTCCAAGTTGGCTTGATGTAATGCGTCGCTATATGGAACAAACGGAAAAATAATTCGCAAAGCGCGCTTCTGTAGCTGTTCTAGCTCAGCGGATAAATATGCGGGAAGCGCGTTGTGAAACACCGGGTATGCGTATTCCGTTACTGGGCGTATACAGGTCAAATAAAAGATTAGCATTAGGAATATTCGCTTTCTTCAGTTGTTTAAGAAAAATATAACCGGCTCGCTACTTTTTACTTATTTCAGCAACATGACAGTTCCACCGGAGGTCAGATGATATATTTAGACCTAACAACTTAACAGTGGACACTACCTCTATTGCTTTCCCGTTGATGACAATGGGAGCAAAGTCCACGGCTGATTTAGCGAACGAACGATGATCCAATACGATACGCCAATCGGCATGTCCACGGCCAGCAGTTTCCCAGCGAGAAGCGTGTGGTATATCAAGTCGAAAGGCTTCCGGTAATCGAATAAGACGACCCTGATGGTGGATCCTGAACCATCCGTGTGTTTGGTCCAGGAGTGCACCATACTGCGTTATGTGAGAAATATGGAAGCTTAGAAGCTGAAACTTCGCAAAGGAAAGATATAGTGATGGAAGACTTTTCTTAACGACAAAGATTGGCATTTTCGTCCGTTTCCATGAGGGGTGATTAAAGGCAACCCTAAAATTTCACTTTTATGACGCTTACGTAAAATCCAGTCATTAGATTTTCTCATGAACTTGCACATAGCTTTCGTCTTAAAGGGTCAGAAAATACAGCAGTCTTACATGCTTTTCTCAGCACGCATGCGCAACACAAGATAATAAGAGTTCAGTTCGTTTTTCCATTTCGTGGTTTGAGGACTGCCTTTCGATAGCCGACAAAAACAGGCAAAAAAAGTTTTCGCCACCATGTTTTTAGTTTTGTCTGATTTAAAACCCGCGCCGTCACGCAAATTGCCGCCAAAACTGTGTTCAGCCACCTTAAAACACATCTGCATACACTATAAGATAGCTTACAGAGGACACTGATTTGGACTTGCTTCTGCTCCTCTCCTAGAACATTTTCTTGCTATGCAAGTGTACAGTCCTTCATCTTTGTAAGTAACAGGTGAAAAATTCCAGTTTGGCTGTTGGCCGACCCTTGCAAGGATGCCAAGGGAACCTTCTTTTTGCCATGTTACTTCAGGCTTTGGCTTTCCAAATGAGTCACAAGTGAGCACTTCAGAGTTGCCTTCAATCCATGGTTCACTTTGTACCAACTTTGTTACAATTCGCGGAGGACCTGTCAAACATAAGAAAATAGATTTCAATTGAAAAATGCATCCTTGAAATTGTTCACGTAGGCAACACAGAGGGGGACAGGATGGAAACAGTAACTGCAAGAATGGGAAGTCTCAACAAGTATAGCAAACACACAGGAGCCACTGAGAGAGGGGGAATACAGGTCTAACTAATACACCTCTACAATATGCGTAAGTTATCAATCACAGGTTCTTAACGCTTCAAGCCACAATCAAAGTGGCTATGAGCCACTGAACTTGGAAAATGTTCTATTCCCGGTAGAGACAACTTCTGCGGTCTTTTTTATCTTTTCTCTTTTTCTGCTGTATTATTATTATTATTATTATTATTATTATTATTATTATGATCAATGGTTCAGCTGTATAGCAGTTCGGCACTTTTAGAGGGATATGTGTTGACAGGGTCTATGGATATTCAGTACAAACAGACTCTAAAAGTGCGTCCCAATGGGTCTCTCTTTTCTTTTCGTTCCCGCCAAACTATGGATATACCCTGTACTTTTACAGGCCCAAGTTTAGGCTAATTGTAGCGAGTTTGCCAGCGCATGTGTCCCAAATGCACCGCTGCACACAGAAGGGTTAAAAAAAATCACACCACTGTACAGAAGGTCACGGCCATCTTGGAAAGATGTTTTCAAAGTTCAACTTCGTGTCTGTCGCGCTTTTTTCTGCAAAACGATGCTTGGATGAATCATTTCTGAGCAGAAATATCCATCCATCGGCGAAAACAATTGTGCTTAGTCATATTTTGGAATAAATACAATATCTCCACCTTATTAACTATGCTGAACGTCCGTGGTCAGTGGTCATTTTTTTCGATTTGCCGCTAGTGGCACCTCTCATATTTTTTTCGTTTCTCTCTCCCTTCTTCTTTTACTATTACTTTTAATTACAAGTGTTTTTATTATTTATTGTTAAACAATGGTTGAGCTGTAAAGCAATTTTGCAATTTTAAAGGGGTATATGTTGATAGGGTTTTATAGATATTCACTGCAAACAAATAGACCCGAACATAAGCGCAATGCGTCCCAATGTATACGCTAAATTAGGGATACACATCTGCATTTTTGCAGGCCAGAGTTTAGGCTAAATGTAGCCTGTTTTTTATGCATGAAACAAGAGATTGATTTAATCTGCTACATACTTAGATATAGGCAGAAATAGACCTTTTTAGCTTGTAGATTTTGTTTTCCCTATGTAGACCATGTGATCTTCCTAAGAGGATTTGCCTTTTGTCTTTTCATAGATTATACGTACATATGCACGTCAAAAAGGCGAAATTTCAAAGAAACAGTTATCTAAGGTAACATCACATGGTCTACATTGGGAAAATAAAATCAACAAGCTAAAAGGGTCTATTGTACTCAGCAGGAAACTTGAGGTTTCATAAATCACCATGCTATTTTCACAATGGTTTTTGGATTTTCATTTCCTCATCATGAAGACTTTCATGGTGTGTATGTGAATGATCCTTATTCATAATTAATCGTTGATCTAAAATTCTCGTTGCAAATTTGCATATTTTAGGCAAAATGTCAATAACGTGTTCTTAAATACTTTACCACCAGCCTAAGTCACTGTAAAAAGCTGATATTTTCTAAAATTTGGTTTATCAACGGAGTTGATAATGTAAATTCACCACCGTACAGGGATTCGATTAGCTGACGTTTCGAGCGTTAGCCCTTCGCTCCGACGAAGGGCTAACGCTCGAAACGTCAGCTAATCGAATCCCTGTACGGTGGTCAATTTACATTATCAACTCCGTTGATAAACCAAATTTTCGTGTTTCACTCCCCCACCGACGCAGCACCACAGTTTCTTTAGAAACTAATCCCCTTTATTCATTTGATATTTTCTAAGTTTGTTAAAATCAATCAGCCTGAGAAAACGTTTCACTGTGCATTTTTAAACAGTTTCTAATGTGATAAACAGCTTCAGTTGGAGTCTCAGGCAGTAACCTTTTCTTCAACTGATGTACACATTTTATAGAAGGTTAAGAAGCTAACTAATGGTAGCAAGAAATATCTAAGTTCTAACAAACACACTAAAAGATCATGGGTGCTTACCATTTGTCAGAAAAATCCAGATTTTTATGACCGTTGAATAATGGCAAGCGATTTTCCAAATTTACAGACCAATCGGATGAGATTGGCGCTTACAATTTGCTACCAGGCATTCCGTAATGCGCGCTCACTCGTTCTGGCGTAAAAGTACCTGAAAACGGAACGATTTGCTCAAATGGAGACAATTTCCGAATTTTCGTTCCGAATGGAAAAAGAGGACTACCTCTGGAGGTTAACCACAATTTCCGAAAATATTTTCCGGAAAATTGCCTTACCATTTGACTTTAAACCGAAATTTCCGGATTTTTCTGACAAAAGGTAAGCACTCCATATATTGGCTAGCTATATTTTCGTGTGTACAAATGTATGAAACATTCTCCACTTATTCGCTGCAGCACTAGAAAAATATGCCAAACAAAACGATAGCCTACGTGTAGCCGTACCCACCCACCCTCCCCCCCCCGTTTTTGTCGTTTTTTCTCGGGGGTGGATACGGCTACACGTAAGCTAACAAAACGTGTGCCTCAGGCAAATATTCCAGTCCTAGAAATTTTTACCTAGAAATTTTACTTCAAATGGTCTGTTTCTTGATTAGGTGGTATGCCTGTGGCGGCGTTTCGCTGAAATCGAAGTAGCCATTAGCAACCAAGGTTTACGTCACACTTTCAAGCCTTTCATTTTAAGACTTCAAGGGCTCTGACGTGACATCACGTTGTCTGTGTGGCAGGCGCTTGAAAGGGAAAGGGAACGGCTTTCCCCTCTTGTTCCCCTTTCTAGCGCCTGCCACGCAGGCTACACATCACGTTAAAGGTGAAGTATTCTGACAGAAGTAAAATAACTTCACTACCGGGGAATGAAGGTAAGGTCCTAATGACATTACTGAATGCTTGTTCTTGCGGTTTATTTATTTCCGAGTTTGACTAATGGTCGTGGGTACAAGTCGTGGGTTGTGGGTGTGGGTATAATAAAAGTGAATCTAAAATCATAAGCGCACGGGGCCGAGGGCTGGGATGCTGCAGCGCCCCCCAGTCGTCACAAAATTGACTTATTCAGGAAAATTGGTCAGCAATTCGGGCACTACAAAAACGAAAAGCAAAAAAAGAAAAAAAAGAAAACTACGAAAGCTGACTTGAATTTACAGCAATTAAAATACTTTGGTTTGCCTCTCAGAACGCTGGAAATCGTATTTCCGAGGACTAACGTTTCAAAATTTCCCGGGGAAGCTTGCTCCAGGAACCGAGGCGGGTTGTCCAATACACCGACATAATGAGATTCATGATACCTTGTGATAGACATCACAAAGTGTCCCCTGACTCTAATTCTTAACAAAATAGTAGCAATTTTGTGACACATGAAGAACGGGACACTTTGTGACACTTAGTGATGTCTATTGTGACGTACCATGAATCTCATTATGTCAGAGTATTGGACATGTATGGAGGAGCTCTTTTTTTGTTTGACGACGAGGTCGAATTAAAATTGAGTCACGCAAACAGATCTCCTTGCATCTGCGAGATACAAGTTTCATTGGGGCGATAGTAAAGCAGAGGAGCGTGTGTAACGTTATAAAATTAAATAAATATCTGTTTGAAGCCTGTTCCAGGCATTCAGAGTGTCAGCATTATTAAAGATTGCGGCACTAGGAAATTTCCCCCCTCCTACAAAAAAAATATAATAAAAAAATAAAAAATAAGCCAAAAAAAATTTTTTTTTTTCGTGCATGGGACTTAACCTAAAAAGTATCCTGCACAGGCAATGGCCATGAAAAAAAATCATACAAACTCAAAAGGTCCCTCCCCCCATCACTTTTCTAATGGTCCGTCCCTAACTCTGGTGATGTTGGTTCAAAGGTTTTTGCGTGTGGCTTGCGGTGAAAGAATAAAAGCCCGGTACCCAGTGTGATATCTACCGGAAAGATTTATTGTGGAGGCGTGGTGTCTGTTGATCTGTTTGAATCTGTCACGAAGGCCTGGTAATGGGGACATTAACCGATTTCATTTTGGAATTTCGTCAAACGTCCTCTTCGTCCATTGCAATAATCACATCGTTGTTGTTTCATAACTTAAAAAATAAAATATTGAATAAAAATAACAGTTCCAGCGATAGTTTCTCTTTATTGATTTATGTGTTATATGACAGAGACCAGACTCGGCAGAGTGACGTTGCATAATTCACAACCAGTCCAGTATCATATGTTTTAGCGCGTGTAGAGAAGTATTGCAGCCGCACTTTGTGTGGTTCAAAGTTCGGATTTTCCTGAGCAGTCGCTGTTTTGCCCTTTTTTTTTTTTTGCTTAATTTGGTTAATTAATTGTCAGCCCAAAGAAGACGAACCTACGCCGACGTTTTTTCGGGAGAAGACAACACGTCTGATGACGATCAAAGCTGGATGAGAGCTTTCCAGCAGGAAACCGAAGAAGATGCAGAAGATGCGCCAAGAAAAGCCATCAATTTGAGCAAGGTATGGTCATTAGTTACTAATTTCAACTACAAGATACCGTTTCATCTAAGAAAGAGTAGTTCTCGGTCAGCTTGTCGGTCAGCCGGTGAAAAACGCGGAAAACGCCAGTTTTACTACTCTTTATCACAATTACGCCATCTTATTCTAGTTTCAGAATGATACATTGAGTGATCGCAGCGATGAAGAGTGGTCCATTGTCCAGCAGAAATACAGTCTTCATTTGTTATGTCATCGTTGCGGACCGAGGAAGAATGGGAAAAGGTGGAAAAAGAAGCGACACAGCTGCTCAACAGAAAATGGATTGCAAATCAAAAGCATAGCGTACGCCACGAAATCCATCCAAGTGATGAAAATTTTGAGGTGGTTGTAACATTTAAACAATATTGCGACAAAAAGGCAGCCTCTTAATTTATAGTTAACGATCGGCGAGAAGACCCTGACTGACCATCTTTTGTTTTCAAAACAAGGGAGGAGAAAATGAAAGCGGCTTTGAATATGGACAGGAACGTGTTGTGTGATGTCACATGACTACATCCGGGTCATTGAAATAAACGTTGTTGCTTCGCCATGTGCTTCTGGTGAACGCGTACAACATACCATGGTGTTTTGAAGCGGGATTTTCACCCGTAAAGCATTCAAGCCGACCGACAAAAAAGCACTGGAAATCAAGACAGCCGTTAGAGGTATCGCACAAGTAGGCTCCTTATCTGAAGCACATTCACGCTCACGCCGCGATCGAAGTTTTGATTGCTTTCCGAAGCAAACATGTCGCAGTTTATGATTCCGCCGCCGTCCAAGATGGACATGACCGGTGATTTGCCATCCAACTGGGAATTCTTCAGAGACAGCTGGAAGAGTTATGCTATCGCTACGACGCTGGATCAACAGGACAAGAAAATTGTTGCCGCCACGCTCTTGTCGGTTATGGGAAAAGAATGTCTCCACGTACGCAGAAATCTGCCCATGACTGAAGATGAAAGACAAGATGCCGATGTGATTCTCGCGAAACTCGGTGATTACTTCGAGCCGAAAAGAAACACAATCTACGAACGGTATGTCTTTAACTCTCGTTTACAGAAACCTGGTGAAAGTTTCGATCAATTCGTGGCTGCCCTTCGCAAGCTTGCTGCTACTTGTCAATTCGGCACCTTTGAAGACGAAATGCTACGCGACCGCATTGTCACTGGTTTACGAGACCACGGTCATCGCGAACGACTTCTTCGAGATACCACACTAACCCTTCAAAAGGCTATCGACATCTGTCGTACAAATGAAATGGCAGCAAATCAGAGACACAAGATGGAGCAGTTGGATAACGTTCACAATGCGCACGAACAGAAGGAGCACGATGCCCGCGTGGATCCTCGCAAGACCCCTCGCTCTGCCCAGAAATGCAAATACTGCGGAGATAGTCATGTAGCTGGAAACTGTCTGGCGTATGGTCAAACTTGCACCAAATGCAAGAAGAGAAATCATCTGGTGAAAGTCTGTCAGCCAAGTTTGAAGCAAACTGAAAAGAAATCCACATCCGGAGCAAGAAAGTCCAAGCCAACGCGAGACACATGACAGCGCGTACATAACGTGGAAGAAGATAATGCTACAGATGAGCTAAGTTGTGATGACAGCATCTATACTGTTCGGGCCACCAAAGATACAACGAATTACGCTGTGGAAATCTATGTATCAGCCAGAAAATCAGAAGCGGTAATTCCTTTAAAATTCCAGATCGACAAAGGAGCATCCTGTAGCACTATAACGATTCAAGATTTCAAAAACAATAGTGATGAAAAGCCTCAGCCCACCAGCACTAAGCTCAAGCTGTATGACAACTCTGTGATGCACCCCATTGGCAGCACTTCATTTTACTCCACAGCTAATGGCATAAGGAAAAACGTCCACTTCGAGATCGTGGAACATGCGCCCACTTCACTGCTATCAGGAAGAGCCTCTGAAGCCTTGAAGCTGCTTCACTTCAAGGAAGAATGCCTCCTCCATGTTAACCCTTGCTACGACCAGCCACTTGACAAAGAGAAAATTCTGCAAGAATACCATGATGTCTTCTCTGGTCTTGAGAAACTACCTGGCACTTATCACATCGAGATGGACCCAAACACCAAACCAATGCAAGAAAACCCAAGACATGTACCGATTCCAGTTAAGGATGAGCTTAAAAGCAAGATCGAAGAGCTTGAATCCATGGGTGTCATTGCCAAGGTTACAAAGCCAACCCCCTGGATATGGTGGTCGTGAGAAAACCAAACAAGTTGAGGATATGCCTCGATCCTATGCATCTGAACAAAGGTGTTATCAGAAACCATTACGCTACTCCCACCATAGAGGACATTGCTCCCAAGCTCACTAAGGCCAAGGTCTTTTCTGTCGTCGATGCCAAAGATGGGTTTCTGCAAGTAGTCTTGGATGAACCCTCCAGTTTCTTAACGATATACACCTTATTCCAAAATGGCGGCCGCTCGGAATGATCTGGGGAGAGCAGCGCGGAAACGAGGCATCGAGGGCCAAGTCAAAGTCAAGCGATGTAAGCAGCAATGGCGTTCGTAGTATCTATCAGGAGAATTGAAGACATACCTGGCAGTTCGTTGAACGGATGGGATCCTAATCAGTTGAAAAATGCTTAACTAAAATTCTGGTTCAAGTGTCGTGGTGATTCTTGTAAAGGTTTACGTAATTACCAAAGCACAATTTTGTAAGCGGTAAGTGATATAGTGATTTTGTTGTCGGAAACGCCGACCTTGCTAAGGCTGCTAAGGTCAATTAAGTATCTCATTTTCTTTGTTCTTTTACAGCGTGAATTGGTATTATTTGAATTAAAAGACCGACATCGACCTGGACGAAAATCTCATCTATACCCGGCATATAACGACTGAGCCGGTAAAGAGCTTTTCAGACTGAGGTTAGCGCTAATCATTGATTAAGATGTATTAAAGCCTATAAGTTCAGTTGTCATAAGATGGTATTTAACCCGGGTTAGCGCTAACCATGCTTCGAGCAACTGGGCCCAGGGAAGCTGACTACAACACTACAAACATGTAGGAAAAATATTTACCCGGGATTAACTTAACCAAAATTTTACTTGCTTGGAACGCTAAAAAGGAGATTTAAATTAAGTTTTTTTTCTCGGAAATGTAGTTCAGAAAATCAGAAATAATAGTTCAAAATAGTGAGCAAACTGAAAATAAATGGTCATGTTGCCTGCACGCGAGTTAGGTGCTTATGCTTACAAACACACCACATTTGACTGACAACACTAAACAGAGTAAATGCACTAGACTGTCCCATATGTGGAAGTTTTTTGTCTTGTTGTTCACACACTCCACGTGGATTTGAAGGGAGACAATTTGTTGTGTTTGCACAACTTCCTCAGAGGTCATTTGACCTTTGGTTCCAATAAAAAGTGCCCCATGGAAAGTTGACTATTAAATGTTTTGGCACCCCCAGGTGAGATTCCAATGAGCTCCTTCAGATTGGTATGCCGGTTTTTATACGAGCTATAAAAAGATCACTATTTAAACGAAGACTCTTAGGCATTTGACAGCAGAGCTCACTACAGTAAATTATGACCCTGGTAGAAGGATATTTATCTTTAAAATCAGCAGGCATGTGGTCATTGATTTTTGCCCTTGAGGGTCATACTGAAATGATGCTGACCTTTAGAAACATAAAATTAATCCAGGCTTAATTGCATTGGTCTTCCTTGTTCAGGGGCATCTTCATCATTTCTCTAATTCATATTTGCTACATCATGAGAAGGTGAATGCCAATAATTAATGTTTTCACCTTCTTTTACTGGATTTAAATACTGAATTATACTCTTGAAAATGTCTCTATTGGGAAATCCAGAATAAAAAGCTAAATGTTTAACTGACTTCATAAATCTATCGACGCTAAATACTTTCGAATGTAAATCTTGGAGATATCCGCCTCGAATTGTCGGAGTTTTTCAGTAAGCTCGGCTTTCTCACAGTCCAGATCATGGATAGTTTTCTCACAGTCGTTTTATAGCTCCCTAGAATCTCTATGAGGACAAATATCTGAATCACGATGTCTTGGGTGATGACAGTAGGTCAGGAGTTGCTGAGGTTTTCCTCAGTCTTTTTCGTTTGATCGGACTACTATGCTTTGGTGCTTTTCGTTTTACGAGCGAACACTTCTTTCACGGAAAAGCGGATGGTACAGCAGTAGTTTTCAAAGTTTTCTCGCGACCAGCAAACGAACAAATATAACCCGAAGACTTGAAGTGGCGCAAACATACCCTTGATCGAGTGTTTTGTCACTTAAAGTTAACCCAAGATCCCTTCGTATGGCAACAATCCATTCGGCTTGAACACACTACACGTCGGTCGTCTGGACACTTCTGATAAAAGATTTTCACACCATTTTTCCACATAAATTTTCTTAGGACAGAATGGAATAGAGTAATTTTGAAGCATGATCGCTCACGATCGCTATACGATTTTCTCTTGAGTAGTTCTTCTTTTGCCTTTTTTGTAATACGTTTTTTTTTCCCTTTAAACAAAGGTTAGCAGATTTTTATTTATTTTTATTTTTCCTGGCCCGCCTCGATTAGCCTCTGCTACCTGCGGTGCCAGGTCTGTTATTACTGTATCATGTGCGAAAATGTAATAAAGTTGTCTTGTCTTGTCTTGTCTTGTCTATTAAGGTCGGCACACACGAGGGGACTAGTCCCTGCGACTAGTCCCTGCAACTAGTCCCCTGAAGAGTTTACACGAAGGGACTGGTCGCAGGGACTAGTCCCACGAACAGTTCACACGCAGGGACCAGCATAATTTGAGGGGACAAGTCCCTGCGACTTTGTTTGAATTCGTGGGACAAGTCGCAGGGACCAAATTTTGGTCCCAGCGACTAGATTTTCTAATGAAAATGGGTAGTTCACACGAAGGGACTTGGTCCCTGGGACTAGTCGCGGGGACTAGTCGCAGGGACTAGTCCCTCCGTGTGTGCCGACCTTTACCATATGTAAACACCACAAGATTTTGACGCCGGCCCTCGATGCCTCGTTTCCGTGCTGCTCTCCCCAGATCATTCCGAGTGGCCGCCATTTTGGAATAAGGTGTATTCTGGACCCCGTTTGGCAGGTACAGGTGGCTTCGTATACCCTTTGGAATCAAATCCGCACCAGAAGAGTTTCAAAGAAGGCTTGATGAATGCCTTGAGGGTCTTGAAAGTATTACAGTGATCCACCATGACGTGATCGTATTTGGCTCTGGGGAATCCATTGAAGAGGCAACCGTGTCACATGACCGCGCCTTCCAAGCAATCCTTAACAGATGTCGAGAACGAGGCCTAAAGCCGAACAAGAAGAAACTGCGCCTCAAGCTCAGCAAGGTAGCTTACATTGGCCACATATTAGGAGCAGACGGTCTACAAGCTCAACCTGAGAAGATCAAAGCAGTGCTTGAGATGCCTCGCCCAACAGACGTACATGGAGTTCAACGTCTTATTGGAATAGCCACTTACCTGTCCAAGTTCCTCCCACAGCTGAGCACTGTCTGTGAGCCCCTATGTCGCCTAACAGACAGCAATTCCGTTTTTGATTGGTCATCGCGCAGAATGCCGCGACACATCCGGGTACTTTTTGCGTACTCCGACGGTAAATTTGAAAGGTCCTCCGAGAAAAGAGAGCGAAACAATAAAGAAAATGGCTATAAATCGCCTACTTGCGCCTACGTTTTTCTGTTTTACACACAATCTAGTTGCCGTAGCTGCTTGTCAGCATATGGACTTTGTAGAAGAGGGTTCGATAAACAGATTTATACCAAAGTTTGTTCTCTATGGTTTCTATAACCATTATCGAATATGCTTTGAAAAAAGGCTATTTTTGAGGTCCTTTTGTATGGAAGCTGATCTTCAGGTAGAATAATCCGATCAACTATTCGCGAAAGTTCACCGTCAGCATATGGAAAAGTTACTTCTATGTTTCAGGAAGGTTTGAGAAAATTTTCGCTGGTGTAAGAAGCCTAGAAGTACTACCGAAACCGAATTTTTCCGAAGCAACTTCTGGCCTCGCAGAATTTGAGGTCGAGGAGCACGGTTGACCGATTTTTTAACTCCCGCGAGTGTGCTAAATTATTGAAAATTCCACCCCCGCAAACAATAGCGCACACGCCGAGATGAGATGTTGCGCTAACAATACTTCGCAAGCTTCAAGTTATCTGTTCTTATTGAACGAATTCGGAGGCGTAACCATTAGCAACGTCTATCAGAGCAGCTTAATCGTAACACTCTGCGTTTGCCGCAGCAAAAGAAACATCAAGATCGTCTCAAAAATTTAGATTTATGCTTCTTCACTGGCGAGATACGGGCTCCCGCGGAGGTCGGACGGCAAACCAGGAAAGATCGCTCGCAATACATCGTGCCGCATTTGCCTCCCCGAACTCGCTTTGCGACGACACGCTCAACTTCTTAAACACCCATAACAGTGGGCTTTACCTTCGGTCAGTATTTCAAATTACAGCGGCGATCACGAACGTCATTCATTAACGATTCGTAGAAACCCATAGGACGTTTGGCACGCCTTGGCATGTTGTCTAGAAAGCAGTCCTAAGCTAATGAACCGATTGAAATAAACTTAACCTTTTGTATTCTTGGATAAGTCAAAACGAATCCAAATTTGAATAATGTTCCCCCAGGCGAAAGCCTGGCGCTTTGGCAAGCGCTTTTTGCTTGTTTGCTTTGAAAACCGCCTGTTTTTCATAACACTATTTTAGACTATCAGGACTAGTTAGTCAACTTTGGTCGAGCTTTTCGTCTGTACAGGCGAACAACGTGTTTGGGGAAGAAGCGTCAATAAAATTTCTTGACCAAATTCTTTTTAAAGAGTTCGGCCCGCCTTTAACTATAACGCCGCTGAACGATTTGAACATTACATCCTGGGCAAAGACATTGTTCAAGTCTTTTCAGACCACAAACTACTGATGGCAATCTTCGCAAAGCCAATCCTAACCAGTCCCAAGCGCCCGCAAAGGATGCGACTTAGACTACAGAAGTACCGTCTGAAAGTGACATACAAGCCTGGTCCTCAAATGTTTATCAGTGATACACTCTCTCGAGCAGCTCTACCAGTATGTTGTGCAAAGGAAGATGCACCAGATTATGTGATCTTTCAAATCTGTCAAGAAGACAAATTCCGTCAAAAAGTCGAAGAAACAGACCAAGAAGAAGCGATCTTCGTGACGGACCAACGACTTAAGCAAATACGCCATGAGACCAGCAAAGTCCCGTCACTTCAAACTCTGATGACGTTGATTACGAGAGAATGGCCAGGCGACAAACATGAAACCCCCCTTTGTGTACGTGAATATTGGCCCTACAGGGATGAATTGGCTACTCAGAATGGCTTAGTGTTCCGTGTAACAAGAATCGTTATTCCACATGCCATGAGAACCGAAATGACAGTTCGTGCCCACTGCTCTCACCTAGGGATCCAGTACACTATCAGCACTACGAGAGAGATAATGTACTGGCCAAGGATGACTGCTGACTTAACAGAAGCAGTACAAAGGTGTGCAACCTGCCAGCAGAGCAAACCCGCTCTCCCAAAGGAGCCCTCTTCCAATGATTCAGCCTCATGGAATCAATACAAGCATGCTAGAAACCGGGCTAATAACGCAATTAAGCTCGCAAAGAAACTATGTTGCTGACAACCTGGAAGCTAATAAAGGAAATTTTCGAAAAACATGGAACATCATTAACGAGATAACCTCCCGTAACAGTGGTAAGATGTCCAATATCTTGGAAATCAAAGCTGATAATACAGTAGTTAGTAATCCGGAAGACATCGCCTGTAAGGTTCAATTCGTGACATTTACATGAAGGTGATTAGTCCGCTGAACAGTTTTTCTTAGTCGGCTCTTATTGTCACGCCATGTGGATTTCCCGCCATGTTAGATCGTCATGTTATCGAAGCAGCTGAAGAGAGTGTAGTGTTTGCTTGTCGAGGAATATGTACAATAACTTGTATTTTTTGTTGCCTGTTGCTGTTATCCATGTCTAGCGCCTAGGTTTCAATGTTTCGCCTGTATTTCTTTCAGCGAATCGTTCCCTTCGCCGTTCACTTCGCCGTTCATTTCGGTGGTTATTTTTCTGTCAATCCCGCTGTTTGATAATAAAGGAGGAACGCATAAAAGTTATCAGTTGAGACTGAATTCTACATCATTCGAAGTTATTGCAAGTCAAGCTCTGTTCAGAAGCACCCAAGATGACCGGTAAAAGACAGAAGATACACAACAGTTGTTCTTCAAAGAAACCCGATCAAGCGAAGTCGGAGCATGTGAAAGAAAGTACGGATTTGAAGTCAGTGGAGAAATCGCCTCAGGTCAACACGTTTCAAAGCGATGAGAATGGTGGAATTATGCAAGGACGGCCATCATTAGCGATCGAAAACGTTGACATTGGTTTCTGTGACGAGAATTCGCGAGAAATTAGTGATACTGGAAGGCCTATCAGGTTAAAAGCGCCTAACAAAACAGTGAATGAACAAGTGCGAGTAGAGAAAGCATTGCAAGCAAAACATCAGAGAAGCGGTCATCTGGGAGAGCTGCGAAAACGACGGAATATTGTGCAAGATTTGATTGAGGGTTCCAGAGTACAGGAAGCTGAATTAGAAGATGCCCTCGCAAGGTATGAGGAAGCATTTCATAATTTTGTTGACAGTCATGATAATTATCTCCTCTTTGAAGATGACGCGGAGAAAAGAGATTTAATGATTGACAGTTATGAGAACCAAAGAGAATTGAAATTACAGTTAGATATTCTGGTGCGTAAATGGAGGGTCAAGGGACAGAGGGCAAGCCCCCCATCTGAATCTTGTTTTAGTTTGAGATCTGGCAAGAGTGGAAAGAGTAATGTTTCCAGTAGGAACAGTGTTCAAGAAAGGATGAAAGTAGTAGAGGAGGCGAAATTACAAATGCGTGCTCTCCAAGAAAGGCAGGAGCTGCAATGTGAATTAGAAGAGGTCGAGAAGGGCAAGGCTGAATTGAGTAGGAAATTGGAGTTGTTAGATGCCAGAACCAAAGTGAAACAAGCTGAAATTGATCTATTATCGGAACAAAACGCAGAAGACGGGATGAATGAGTATTTAAAGGAACATTATTCAAAAAATCCAGTTTGCAATGAGTCTTTGTCACCTGCCAGTGTTAATGGTACCACGCCCACCTCAAAGCCACAGCCAATTATTAGCGAGAAGGGATAACGTCATTAACAGAACCCAGCTTTGCTCAGTCCCAGCTCGCAGTGTCATCAAAACCAGAAACAGAACCAATAGTCACCCTTTGCTCAACACCTCATGTGGTTTCAAAGGCTGGTATTATAACAAGTTCAAAGGAAGTTGGTGCAGTGATGTCTCATGGTACAGAGCATAAAGCAATCCTCAGTTCTATAGTTGACCTTTCCTTTCCGACAACATCGCCCAGAATGATGCGACTCATACGAGACTTTTTTCAAGGGGGGCGCACGAGATTTGAAATGCGCTAATGAGATAAGACACTCGCACAAAAAGAAAATGGCGTAGAGGCGACTACCAGTGCATATTTTAATCGCACTTTGGAGCTACCTTTTCGCGCTTTCAATGAGTTAGCATATGACTTTTGTAAATGAAACCTCACTGAAGGAATCCAGACTTTTTCCGGGCTTTTTCAAGCAATGGAAGTGGTTGGAAATTGTACGTGAAGTCGGTTTATTTTGAAACTTTTGCAGTATGAGGAAATTGAAAGGGTATTCTCCGTTCATGGAATTCCAGTCACCTTGATTTCAGATAATGGCCGTAACTATGCTTCTGAAGAATTCAGCTTGTTTACAAAAGCCTGGGATTTTCAGCATCTCACCTCCAGTCCACATTATCCAAAAGCAAATGGAAAAGCTGAATCAGCAGTGAAGATCATGAAGTCCATTATCACGAAGGCCAACAAACAAGGAGAAGATAAGTGGAAAGCCATCCTAGAGTGAAGAAACTCTCCCACACCTTCCCAAGGCACTTCCCCCGTTCAACGTCTCATGTCCCGAAGAACAAGATCCTTCTTGCCCTGTATGGAATCTTTGTACAAACCCAAAGTCCAGTCCACAGTTGCAGCTCAAGTGTTTTGCCAAATGTTACCATGACGTTAATGGTAAACCGTTACCCAGTCTTCTCATTGGGCAACCAGTACGAGTTAAAGTGCACCCCAAAACAACCTCGCAGAGATTGGAAAGCTGGTGTTATCTAAAAAGCTACCTCTTCCCAACAGACTGGAAATAAATGGGGTTTAACAATCTCCTGACTAGAATTTGCAGCTCAGCTCACAAACGCAGTGCCATTAATGGCGTGTAGCTAAAATTTGTTACTTCACCTGCGAGAGGTGAAGAAAAAAGAGTACGGCAAATGTCGCTGTTGAAGGGAATGTTTGAAGTTCCAGTGGAGGAGAGATCGACCAAACAGGGAGCGTCTTGTGTAAGGTATTGGAGGAACAAGTCAAAATTTTGCATTTGAAATGTCAGCGGAGAGGAAAAACTTTTCTTTGATAACAAGGCAGTTCTGCGAAAGTCTGACCTGAAACATCTTGAAGCAAAGAATTCAAGCACTGCAAAGGGATGGGCTCAAAAAAACTGAAGCCCTGGTTATTTAAGAGATATCAAGGTGTTAGTGAACCACAAGTTCAAAAGATTTTGTTACAAAATTAGCTGAATCAAAAGCTAAATGCTCGATTTACGAACAAGGCCATCATTCGACCAATACGTGCTCGTGCTGTACAGATAAGGGTAATTTCGTCAAATCCAAGAAATGTTTCAGACGTTTAGGACATACGGCGTGAGTTTTAGTGGGGATGGCTGGGGGAAGGGTGGGAAGAGTGATCTTTCACCTTCACCTGAGGTAACAAGGGAATAATAAGTTGAACAATACGGCAGTGCTATAGCATTAACAGTTTATGAGTTGTTTACTGAAACAGATACCCAAGCAAACAATTGATAATTGACCAATATCACATTTCTGATAAACAATAGATTTTGCCCGTTCAGATTCGTCATCAGGATGAGTTCTAGCTCCCATTGGATTAAGATCCTTTGCGTTTGCTCGTTTTGTGGACGAGGCTGGGCGGGCAAATCTATTGTTCACAACAAGCGTGATATTTTCCTATTACGCGGATGGAAAAATGTTCTGTCACACTTGCCAGGGATGTCCACAAAAGTCAAATGACTTCTAGTTTCGTAGTTTCCAGTTTCGTGCTCCAATTTTAAAATCGAGTCCTTGAAAAGTCATGCGAGGTCCACAGGACATATCCAGGCTCAGGAAGCAATAGGCTAGTTTCGAATTGTGGGAGAACAAAAGAACCAAGTCGAGGTTCAGGGGAATAATTTGAATTTTCCTTTTTTTTTTTTTTTTTTTTGACAAAAGAAAATGCAAATTATTCCCCCGAAACTCGACTTGGTTCTTTTGTTCTCCCACAATTCGAAATTCGCCTATTCGTGCAAAGGTAAGGCCTTCGGAAGCTCCTCTACCAACAGCTCTCACTGCGCAAAAAGGCCGATATTCGGGCCCGAATGTACTCGAATACGGATCGATACATCTGGAGTATACGATAGTATTCCAAGGTATTCGAGGACGCATGACGCGACGTATGCCTGGAATATCCGATTAGAATCCGGACTGTTTTTCCGAATTCGATTAGAATATTTTTGCATACGTCGAAGCATTCGAAATTCATACGTCCAAATTCAGGTCTAAAAATATTAATGTAGGTACTATTTGAGGTTTGATGATCCTTAGATGTTTGAACATGTCAGAATACCCCGGAGTATTCGAACCAGCATACGACGCGAACACGGCAATGCTGACGAACGGGATTCTGGACGTGAACATGCGCGGATACCAACGCGTACAGGATGTCATACAGGTGGTATTCGGGACGTTTACAAGACGAATGACGCCATGATTTTGCGTATTGTAGTGGTAGCCTGGGGTATTCGGGCCTGAACATCTTTGAACAATCCTCGTGTTCAAGAATATGCGAAGTCTGATCCTGATCGAGTGCCTCGCATTCGCTTTGAACACGGTGTTCTTAAATATGTATTAATGGCGTGTTCATTCAACACATACACACGCATATCCTTTGGTATTTTAGCATTTTTTCTGAACTTTGAGCTATTCCCGAGTATAGGGGGGATCCCTTTTTGGGAAACGTGAATTGACCCGTAATTTTCTTCTTTTCATGCGAAGGTAGAATGGCCAAAACAGTTTGTTCAAAGTTAAGCAAAAAGGCTAGACACCGTAAAATTGATCTAACAAAACTTTATTTGACAGAGGGTTTAAATAACATGTATTAACAGCTACCTTTAAAAATATAACTGTCATTTATGTCCACGTCACGTTATATCTGAAGTTTTGCTGTATGAAACTTGAAACTTTCAGTTTTACAAATTAACTCACATGCCTATCACTGACGAGTTAAACGTCGACAGTGACGAAATCATAACTTTCAATTTGACAATCGCGTTCCAGACGTCTTCACAGATAGAACAAACGATAAAATGTCTATATATACGGCCTAAACTCGGAAACTTTTCGTTTGTATGCTCAATGGAATGTCGTTAGCGACGACGGCGACGGCAACGAAAACGTCATTTCAAATATAACTTTACTGCTGGCGACATGTCCAGGAACTAATTAAGTTACTATGAACGACTATGGTCGAGCAGTTACTATGGTCGAGCAGTCTGTTACTTGGTGTAAGTTGCTTGATTTGCTATCTGGGTCGCGACCAGGGGCGCGACACAAAATACACGAATATCGCGCGCACGGTTTTGCGATAATGAAAACGAGTTAGAGCCTTGAGCAAAACGCAGAAGAAGGCAAACGTTTTCTAGAATAAATCAATCCGCCTTTTTTCGAAGAGTCCAGTACGTTTCAATGTCAGTTCTTTACGTTTGTGTAAAGACACGTACAGGTGCGTAAAGACAGTTCGCTCTAAAACTAGTCTTTCTATTGTACGGTGTTCAATAAATCTAGATATTTGAGCATCTTACGATTTCATTGAATAATCTGCCCTTTTTTTTTCGAAGAGTCCAATACGTTTCATTGTCAGTTCTTTACGTTTGTGTAAAGTCACGTACAGGTGCGTAAAGACAGTTCACCAGTTTCCGGCTTTCGTGATGCCCCGTTTGCTTACGTAAAGGACTGAGGTCCTTTACACGAACGAAGTTGAATGGTAAGGAAGGAATGCCTACAGCTCAGGTAATGCAGCTCAGTTTTTGACGTTATTTTTTGTAAATTTACTCATCGAAAGTACTCCCGTACTTAATTTATAGCGCTCTGAGACAATCGATACATGCTTTCTCGTGCCATTGATTTTGCTATCACTGCAAATATTTATTAAAGCGTTTCCTAATGTTACACGATTTTGAAACTTTTTTTAGGATTTGATTCCTTGCCAAGCTTTAGGACCACAACATTAGACAAAGTATGCTTTTAAGGGGAAAGTTCTGCGAATGATTTGAACTAAGGCATTCTGGCGTTTGCATTCCAATGTTTCTGAATACGTCCTGTCAGAGTGTGTAATTCACAGCTGAGTCATTAATTCTTCATACTTTCTTGAAGACGCGTAAAGCGGAAAGGCTTCGAGAGGGTCGACATGGTTCATCTTGCTTCTGTAAA
>JAEMWC010001998.1:22500-72518 GCA_016490735.1 Pachyseris speciosa | reverse complement strand
TTTCAGCGTCTACAACGGCCAGTGTCTCTGTCAGTGTCTCGCCGAGCACCTCGCCCAGCACTTCAGTTAGTGTGTCGCCATCCACCTCGGGAAGCATTTCGTCAAGTGTCTCAGTGTCTAGCTCAGCTAGCATCTCTTCGAGTCTGTCGCCGAGCACCTCGGCAAGTGTGTCTGTATCAGCCTCGGCCAGCGATTCTCCGAGTTGTCAGCTTCTACGTCAGCAAGCACCTCGGCGAGCCCGTCAGCAAGTGTGTCGCCATCGACCTCGGCCAGCGTTTCGCAAAGTGTTCTCAGCCTTTACGTCGACCAGCGTCTCGCAAGTGTGTCGCCGAGCACCTCGGCCAGCTTTTCTCCATCACCTCGCCCAGCGTTTCTGCAAGTGTCTCAGCCTCTACGTCGGCTAGTTTGTCTTCCATCCTGTCGGCAAGTATCTCGCTGACAAGCTCGGCTAGATGTCGACATCCACCTCGGAAAGCGTTCGCCAAGTTTGTCAGCCTCTACATCGGTTAGCGCCTCTGAGAGCCTCTCGCTGAGCACTTCGCCTAGCACGTCGGCCAGTGTGTCGCCATCGACCTCAGCCAGCTTGTCTCAAAGTGTTTCAGCGTCTACAACGGCCAGTGTCTCTGTCAGTGTCTCGCCGAGCACCTCGCCCAGCACTTCAGTTAGTGTGTCGCCATCCACCTCGGGAAGCATATTCGTCAAGTGTCTCAGTGTCTAGCTCAGCTAGCATCTCTTCGAGTCTGTCGCCGAGCACCTCGGCAAGTGTGTCTGTATCAGCCTCGGCCAGCGATTCTCCGAGTGTCTCAGCCTCTACGTCGACCAGCGTCTCTGCAAGTGTGTCACGAGCACCTCGGCCAGCTTTCTCCATCCACCTCGCCCAGCGTTTCTGCAAGTGTCTCAGCCTCTACGTCGGCTAGTTTGTCTTCCAGCCTGTCGGCAAGTATCTCGCTGACAAGCTCGGCTAGTGTGTCGCCATCCACCTCGGACAGCGTTTCGCCAAGTTTGTCAGCCTCTACATCGGTTAGCGCCTCTGAGAGCCTCTCGCTGAGCACTTCGCCTAGCACGTCGGCCAGTGTGTCGCCATCGACCTCAGCCAGCTTGTCTCAAAGTGTTTCAGCGTCTACAACGGCCAGTGTCTCTGTCAGTGTCTCGCCGAGCACCTCGCCCAGCACTTCAGTTAGTGTGTCGCCATCCACCTCGGGAAGCATTTCGTCAAGTGTCTCAGTGTCTAGCTCAGCTAGCATCTCTTCGAGTCTGTCGCCGAGCACCTCGGCAAGTGTGTCTGTATCAGCCTCGGCCAGCGATTCTCCGAGTGTGTCAGCTTCTACGTCAGCAAGCACCCGGCGAGCCCGTCAGCAAGTGTGTCGCCATCGACCTCGGCCAGCGTTTCGCAAAGTGTCTCAGCCTCTACGTCGACCAGCGTCTCTGCAAGTGTGTCGCCGAGCACCTCGGCCAGCTTTTCTCCATCCACCTCGCCCAGCGTTTCTGCAAGTGTCTCAGCCTCTACGTCGGCTAGTTTGTCTTCCAGCCTGTCGGCAAGTATCTCGCTGACAAGCTCGGCTAGTGTGTCGACATCCACCTCGGACAGCGTTTCGCCAAGTTTGTCAGCCTCTACATCGGTTAGCGCCTCTGAGAGCCTCTCGCTGAGCACTTCGCCTAGCACGTCGGCCAGTGTGTCGCCATCGACCTCAGCCAGCTTGTCTCAAAGTGTTTCAGCGTCTACAACGGCCAGTGTCTCTGTCAGTGTCTCGCCGAGCACCTCGCCCAGCACTTCAGTTAGTGTGTCGCCATCCACCTCGGGAAGCATTTCGTCAAGTGTCTCAGTGTCTAGCTCAGCTAGCATCTCTGCGAGTCTGTCGCCGAGCACCTCGGCAAGTGTGTCTGTATCAACCTCGGCCAGCGATTCTCCGAGTGTGTCAGCTTCTACGTCAGCAAGCACCTCGGCGAGCCCGTCAGCAAGTGTGTCGCCATCGACCTCGGCCAGCGTTTCGCAAAGTGTCTCAGCCTCTACGTCGACCAGCGTCTCTGCAAGTGTGTCGCCGAGCACCTCGGCCAGCTTTTCTCCATCCACCTCGCCCAGCGTTTCTGCAAGTGTCTCAGCCTCTACGTCGGCTAGTTTGTCTTCCAGCCTGTCGGCAAGTATCTCGCTGACAAGCTCGGCTAGTGTGTCGACATCCACCTCGGACAGCGTTTCGCCAAGTTTGTCAGCCTCTACATCGGTTAGCGCCTCTGAGAGCCTCTCGCTGAGCACTTCGCCTAGCACGTCGGCCAGTGTGTCGCCATCGACCTCAGCCAGCTTGTCTCAAAGTGTTTCAGCGTCTACAACGGCCAGTGTCTCTGTCAGTGTCTCGCCGAGCACCTCGCCCAGCACTTCAGTTAGTGTGTCGCCATCCACCTCGGGAAGCATTTCGTCAAGTGTCTCAGTGTCTAGCTCAGCTAGCATCTCTTCGAGTCTGTCGCCGAGCACCTCGGCAAGTGTGTCTGTATCAGCCTCGGCCAGCGATTCTCCGAGTGTGTCAGCTTCTACGTCAGCAAGCACCTCGGCGAGCCCGTCAGCAAGTGTGTCGCCATCGACCTCGGCCAGCGTTTCGCAAAGTGTCTCAGTCTCTACGTCGACCAGCGTCTCTGCAAGTGTGTCGCCGAGCACCTCGGCCAGCTTTTCTCCATCCACCTCGCCCAGCGTTTCTGCAAGTGTCTCAGCCTCTACGTCGGCTAGTTTGTCTTCCAGCCTGTCGGCAAGTATCTCGCTGACAAGCTCGGCTAGTGTGTCGACATCCACCTCGGACAGCGTTTCGCCAAGTTTGTCAGCCTCTACATCGGTTAGCGCCTCTGAGAGCCTCTCGCTGAGCACTTCGCCTAGCACGTCGGCCAGTGTGTCGCCATCGACCTCAGCCAGCTTGTCTCAAAGTGTTTCAGCGTCTACAACGGCCAGTGTCTCTGTCAGTGTCTCGCCGAGCACCTCGCCCAGCACTTCAGTTAGTGTGTCGCCATCCACCTCGGGAAGCATTTCGTCAAGTGTCTCAGTGTCTAGCTCAGCTAGCATCTCTGCGAGTCTGTCGCCGAGCACCTCGGCAAGTGTGTCTGTATCAGCCTCGGCCAGCGATTCTCCGAGTGTGTCAGCTTCTACGTCAGCAAGCACCTCGGCGAGCCCGTCAGCAAGTGTGTCGCCATCGACCTCGGCCAGCGTTTCGCAAAGTGTCTCAGCCTCTACGTCGACCAGCGTCTCTGCAAGTGTGTCGCCGAGCACCTCGGCCAGCTTTTCTCCATCCACCTCGCCCAGCGTTTCTGCAAGTGTCTCAGCCTCTACGTCGGCTAGTTTGTCTTCCAGCCTGTCGGCAAGTATCTCGCTGACAAGCTCGGCTAGTGTGTCGACATCCACCTCGGACAGCGTTTCGCCAAGTTTGTCAGCCTCTACATCGGTTAGCGCCTCTGAGAGCCTCTCGCTGAGCACTTCGCCTAGCACGTCGGCCAGTGTGTCGCCATCGACCTCAGCCAGCTTGTCTCAAAGTGTTTCAGCGTCTACAACGGCCAGTGTCTCTGTCAGTGTCTCGCCGAGCACCTCGCCCAGCACTTCAGTTAGTGTGTCGCCATCCACCTCGGGAAGCATTTCGTCAAGTGTCTCAGTGTCTAGCTCAGCTAGCATCTCTGCGAGTCTGTCGCCGAGCACCTCGGCAAGTGTGTCTGTATCAGCCTCGGCCAGCGATTCTCCGAGTGTGTCAGCTTCTACGTCAGCAAGCACCTCGGCGAGCCCGTCAGCAAGTGTGTCGCCATCGACCTCGGCCAGCGTTTCGCAAAGTGTCTCAGCCTCTACGTCGACCAGCGTCTCTGCAAGTGTGTCGCCGAGCACCTCGGCCAGCTTTTCTCCATCCACCTCGCCCAGCGTTTCTGCAAGTGTCTCAGCCTCTACGTCGGCTAGTTTGTCTTCCAGCCTGTCGGCAAGTATCTCGCTGACAAGCTCGGCTAGTGTGTCGACATCCACCTCGGACAGCGTTTCGCCAAGTTTGTCAGCCTCTACATCGGTTAGCGCCTCTGAGAGCCTCTCGCTGAGCACTTCGCCTAGCACGTCGGCCAGTGTGTCGCCATCGACCTCAGCCAGCTTGTCTCAAAGTGTTTCAGCGTCTACAACGGCCAGTGTCTCTGTCAGTGTCTCGCCGAGCACCTCGCCCAGCACTTCAGTTAGTGTGTCGCCATCCACCTCGGGAAGCATTTCGTCAAGTGTCTCAGTGTCTAGCTCAGCTAGCATCTCTGCGAGTCTGTCGCCGAGCACCTCGGCAAGTGTGTCTGTATCAGCCTCGGCCAGCGATTCTCCGAGTGTGTCAGCTTCTACGTCAGCAAGCACCTCGGCGAGCCCGTCAGCAAGTGTGTCGCCATCGACCTCGGCCAGCGTTTCGCAAAGTGTCTCAGCCTCTACGTCGACCAGCGTCTCTGCAAGTGTGTCGCCGAGCACCTCGGCCAGCTTTTCTCCATCCACCTCGCCCAGCGTTTCTGCAAGTGTCTCAGCCTCTACGTCGGCTAGTTTGTCTTCCAGCCTGTCGGCAAGTATCTCGCTGACAAGCTCGGCTAGTGTGTCGACATCCACCTCGGACAGCGTTTCGCCAAGTTTGTCAGCCTCTACATCGGTTAGCGCCTCTGAGAGCCTCTCGCTGAGCACTTCGCCTAGCACGTCGGCCAGTGTGTCGCCATCGACCTCAGCCAGCTTGTCTCAAAGTGTTTCAGCGTCTACAACGGCCAGTGTCTCTGTCAGTGTCTCGCCGAGCACCTCGCCCAGCACTTCAGTTAGTGTGTCGCCATCCACCTCGGGAAGCATTTCGTCAAGTGTCTCAGTGTCTAGCTCAGCTAGCATCTCTGCGAGTCTGTCGCCGAGCACCTCGGCAAGTGTGTCTGTATCAGCCTCGGCCAGCGATTCTCCGAGTGTGTCAGCTTCTACGTCAGCAAGCACCTCGGCGAGCCCGTCAGCAAGTGTGTCGCCATCGACCTCGGCCAGCGTTTCGCAAAGTGTCTCAGCCTCTACGTCGACCAGCGTCTCTGCAAGTGTGTCGCCGAGCACCTCGGCCAGCTTTTCTCCATCCACCTCGCCCAGCGTTTCTGCAAGTGTCTCAGCCTCTACGTCGGCTAGTTTGTCTTCCAGCCTGTCGGCAAGTATCTCGCTGACAAGCTCGGCTAGTGTGTCGACATCCACCTCGGACAGCGTTTCGCCAAGTTTGTCAGCCTCTACATCGGTTAGCGCCTCTGAGAGCCTCTCGCTGAGCACTTCGCCTAGCACGTCGGCCAGTGTGTCGCCATCGACCTCAGCCAGCTTGTCTCAAAGTGTTTCAGCGTCTACAACGGCCAGTGTCTCTGTCAGTGTCTCGCCGAGCACCTCGCCCAGCACTTCAGTTAGTGTGTCGCCATCCACCTCGGGAAGCATTTCGTCAAGTGTCTCAGTGTCTAGCTCAGCTAGCATCTCTGCGAGTCTGTCGCCGAGCACCTCGGCAAGTGTGTCTGTATCAGCCTCGGCCAGCGATTCTCCGAGTGTGTCAGCTTCTACGTCAGCAAGCACCTCGGCGAGCCCGTCAGCAAGTGTGTCGCCATCGACCTCGGCCAGCGTTTCGCAAAGTGTCTCAGCCTCTACGTCGACCAGCGTCTCTGCAAGTGTGTCGCCGAGCACCTCGGCCAGCTTTTCTCCATCCACCTCGCCCAGCGTTTCTGCAAGTGTCTCAGCCTCTACGTCGGCTAGTTTGTCTTCCAGCCTGTCGGCAAGTATCTCGCTGACAAGCTCGGCTAGTGTGTCGACATCCACCTCGGACAGCGTTTCGCCAAGTTTGTCAGCCTCTACATCGGTTAGCGCCTCTGAGAGCCTCTCGCTGAGCACTTCGCCTAGCACGTCGGCCAGTGTGTCGCCATCGACCTCAGCCAGCTTGTCTCAAAGTGTTTCAGCGTCTACAACGGCCAGTGTCTCTGTCAGTGTCTCGCCGAGCACCTCGCCCAGCACTTCAGTTAGTGTGTCGCCATCCACCTCGGGAAGCATTTCGTCAAGTGTCTCAGTGTCTAGCTCAGCTAGCATCTCTGCGAGTCTGTCGCCGAGCACCTCGGCAAGTGTGTCTGTATCAGCCTCGGCCAGCGATTCTCCGAGTGTGTCAGCTTCTACGTCAGCAAGCACCTCGGCGAGCCCGTCAGCAAGTGTGTCGCCATCGACCTCGGCCAGCGTTTCGCAAAGTGTCTCAGCCTCTACGTCGACCAGCGTCTCTGCAAGTGTGTCGCCGAGCACCTCGGCCAGCTTTTCTCCATCCACCTCGCCCAGCGTTTCTGCAAGTGTCTCAGCCTCTACGTCGGCTAGTTTGTCTTCCAGCCTGTCGGCAAGTATCTCGCTGACAAGCTCGGCTAGTGTGTCGACATCCACCTCGGACAGCGTTTCGCCAAGTTTGTCAGCCTCTACATCGGTTAGCGCCTCTGAGAGCCTCTCGCTGAGCACTTCGCCTAGCACGTCGGCCAGTGTGTCGCCATCGACCTCAGCCAGCTTGTCTCAAAGTGTTTCAGCGTCTACAACGGCCAGTGTCTCTGTCAGTGTCTCGCCGAGCACCTCGCCCAGCACTTCAGTTAGTGTGTCGCCATCCACCTCGGGAAGCATTTCGTCAAGTGTCTCAGTGTCTAGCTCAGCTAGCATCTCTGCGAGTCTGTCGCCGAGCACCTCGGCAAGTGTGTCTGTATCAGCCTCGGCCAGCGATTCTCCGAGTGTGTCAGCTTCTACGTCAGCAAGCACCTCGGCGAGCCCGTCAGCAAGTGTGTCGCCATCGACCTCGGCCAGCGTTTCGCAAAGTGTCTCAGCCTCTACGTCGACCAGCGTCTCTGCAAGTGTGTCGCCGAGCACCTCGGCCAGCTTTTCTCCATCCACCTCGCCCAGCGTTTCTGCAAGTGTCTCAGCCTCTACGTCGGCTAGTTTGTCTTCCAGCCTGTCGGCAAGTATCTCGCTGACAAGCTCGGCTAGTGTGTCGACATCCACCTCGGACAGCGTTTCGCCAAGTTTGTCAGCCTCTACATCGGTTAGCGCCTCTGAGAGCCTCTCGCTGAGCACTTCGCCTAGCACGTCGGCCAGTGTGTCGCCATCGACCTCAGCCAGCTTGTCTCAAAGTGTTTCAGCGTCTACAACGGCCAGTGTCTCTGTCAGTGTCTCGCCGAGCACCTCGCCCAGCACTTCAGTTAGTGTGTCGCCATCCACCTCGGGAAGCATTTCGTCAAGTGTCTCAGTGTCTAGCTCAGCTAGCATCTCTGCGAGTCTGTCGCCGAGCACCTCGGCAAGTGTGTCTGTATCAGCCTCGGCCAGCGATTCTCCGAGTGTGTCAGCTTCTACGTCAGCAAGCACCTCGGCGAGCCCGTCAGCAAGTGTGTCGCCATCGACCTCGGCCAGCGTTTCGCAAAGTGTCTCAGCCTCTACGTCGACCAGCGTCTCTGCAAGTGTGTCGCCGAGCACCTCGGCCAGCTTTTCTCCATCCACCTCGCCCAGCGTTTCTGCAAGTGTCTCAGCCTCTACGTCGGCTAGTTTGTCTTCCAGCCTGTCGGCAAGTATCTCGCTGACAAGCTCGGCTAGTGTGTCGACATCCACCTCGGACAGCGTTTCGCCAAGTTTGTCAGCCTCTACATCGGTTAGCGCCTCTGAGAGCCTCTCGCTGAGCACTTCGCCTAGCACGTCGGCCAGTGTGTCGCCATCGACCTCAGCCAGCTTGTCTCAAAGTGTTTCAGCGTCTACAACGGCCAGTGTCTCTGTCAGTGTCTCGCCGAGCACCTCGCCCAGCACTTCAGTTAGTGTGTCGCCATCCACCTCGGGAAGCATTTCGTCAAGTGTCTCAGTGTCTAGCTCAGCTAGCATCTCTGCGAGTCTGTCGCCGAGCACCTCGGCAAGTGTGTCTGTATCAGCCTCGGCCAGCGATTCTCCGAGTGTGTCAGCTTCTACGTCAGCAAGCACCTCGGCGAGCCCGTCAGCAAGTGTGTCGCCATCGACCTCGGCCAGCGTTTCGCAAAGTGTCTCAGCCTCTACGTCGACCAGCGTCTCTGCAAGTGTGTCGCCGAGCACCTCGGCCAGCTTTTCTCCATCCACCTCGCCCAGCGTTTCTGCAAGTGTCTCAGCCTCTACGTCGGCTAGTTTGTCTTCCAGCCTGTCGGCAAGTATCTCGCTGACAAGCTCGGCTAGTGTGTCGACATCCACCTCGGACAGCGTTTCGCCAAGTTTGTCAGCCTCTACATCGGTTAGCGCCTCTGAGAGCCTCTCGCTGAGCACTTCGCCTAGCACGTCGGCCAGTGTGTCGCCATCGACCTCAGCCAGCTTGTCTCAAAGTGTTTCAGCGTCTACAACGGCCAGTGTCTCTGTCAGTGTCTCGCCGAGCACCTCGCCCAGCACTTCAGTTAGTGTGTCGCCATCCACCTCGGGAAGCATTTCGTCAAGTGTCTCAGTGTCTAGCTCAGCTAGCATCTCTGCGAGTCTGTCGCCGAGCACCTCGGCAAGTGTGTCTGTATCAGCCTCGGCCAGCGATTCTCCGAGTGTGTCAGCTTCTACGTCAGCAAGCACCTCGGCGAGCCCGTCAGCAAGTGTGTCGCCATCGACCTCGGCCAGCGTTTCGCAAAGTGTCTCAGCCTCTACGTCGACCAGCGTCTCTGCAAGTGTGTCGCCGAGCACCTCGGCCAGCTTTTCTCCATCCACCTCGCCCAGCGTTTCTGCAAGTGTCTCAGCCTCTACGTCGGCTAGTTTGTCTTCCAGCCTGTCGGCAAGTATCTCGCTGACAAGCTCGGCTAGTGTGTCGACATCCACCTCGGACAGCGTTTCGCCAAGTTTGTCAGCCTCTACATCGGTTAGCGCCTCTGAGAGCCTCTCGCTGAGCACTTCGCCTAGCACGTCGGCCAGTGTGTCGCCATCGACCTCAGCCAGCTTGTCTCAAAGTGTTTCAGCGTCTACAACGGCCAGTGTCTCTGTCAGTGTCTCGCCGAGCACCTCGCCCAGCACTTCAGTTAGTGTGTCGCCATCCACCTCGGGAAGCATTTCGTCAAGTGTCTCAGTGTCTAGCTCAGCTAGCATCTCTGCGAGTCTGTCGCCGAGCACCTCGGCAAGTGTGTCTGTATCAGCCTCGGCCAGCGATTCTCCGAGTGTGTCAGCTTCTACGTCAGCAAGCACCTCGGCGAGCCCGTCAGCAAGTGTGTCGCCATCGACCTCGGCCAGCGTTTCGCAAAGTGTCTCAGCCTCTACGTCGACCAGCGTCTCTGCAAGTGTGTCGCCGAGCACCTCGGCCAGCTTTTCTCCATCCACCTCGCCCAGCGTTTCTGCAAGTGTCTCAGCCTCTACGTCGGCTAGTTTGTCTTCCAGCCTGTCGGCAAGTATCTCGCTGACAAGCTCGGCTAGTGTGTCGACATCCACCTCGGACAGCGTTTCGCCAAGTTTGTCAGCCTCTACATCGGTTAGCGCCTCTGAGAGCCTCTCGCTGAGCACTTCGCCTAGCACGTCGGCCAGTGTGTCGCCATCGACCTCAGCCAGCTTGTCTCAAAGTGTTTCAGCGTCTACAACGGCCAGTGTCTCTGTCAGTGTCTCGCCGAGCACCTCGCCCAGCACTTCAGTTAGTGTGTCGCCATCCACCTCGGGAAGCATTTCGTCAAGTGTCTCAGTGTCTAGCTCAGCTAGCATCTCTGCGAGTCTGTCGCCGAGCACCTCGGCAAGTGTGTCTGTATCAGCCTCGGCCAGCGATTCTCCGAGTGTGTCAGCTTCTACGTCAGCAAGCACCTCGGCGAGCCCGTCAGCAAGTGTGTCGCCATCGACCTCGGCCAGCGTTTCGCAAAGTGTCTCAGCCTCTACGTCGACCAGCGTCTCTGCAAGTGTGTCGCCGAGCACCTCGGCCAGCTTTTCTCCATCCACCTCGCCCAGCGTTTCTGCAAGTGTCTCAGCCTCTACGTCGGCTAGTTTGTCTTCCAGCCTGTCGGCAAGTATCTCGCTGACAAGCTCGGCTAGTGTGTCGACATCCACCTCGGACAGCGTTTCGCCAAGTTTGTCAGCCTTCTACATCGGTTAGCGCCTCTGAGAGCCCTCTCGCTGAGCACTTCGCCTAGCACGTCGGCCAGTGTGTCGCCATCGACCTCAGCCAGCTTGTCTCAAAGTGTTTCAGCGTCTACAACGGCCAGTGTCTCTGTCAGTGTCTCGCCGAGCACCTCGCCCAGCACTTCAGTTAGTGTGTCGCCATCCACCTCGGGAAGCATTTCGTCAAGTGTCTCAGTGTCTAGCTCAGCTAGCATCTCTGCGAGTCTGTCGCCGAGCACCTCGGCAAGTGTGTCTGTATCAGCCTCGGCCAGCGATTCTCCGAGTGTGTCAGCTTCTACGTCAGCAAGCACCTCGGCGAGCCCGTCAGCAAGTGTGTCGCCATCGACCTCGGCCAGCGTTTCGCAAAGTGTCTCAGCCTCTACGTCGACCAGCGTCTCTGCAAGTGTGTCGCCGAGCACCTCGGCCAGCTTTTCTCCATCCACCTCGCCCAGCGTTCTGCAAGTGTCTCAGCCTCTACGTCGGCTAGTTTGTCTTCCAGCCTGTCGGCAAGTATCTCGCTGACAAGCTCGGCTAGTGTGTCGACATCCACCTCGGACAGCGTTTCGCCAAGTTTGTCAGCCTCTACATCGGTTAGCGCCTCTGAGAGCCTCTCGCTGAGCACTTCGCCTAGCACGTCGGCCAGTGTGTCGCCATCGACCTCAGCCAGCTTGTCTCAAAGTGTTTCAGCGTCTACAACGGCCAGTGTCTCTGTCAGTGTCTCGCCGAGCACCTCGCCCAGCACTTCAGTTAGTGTGTCGCCATCCACCTCGGGAAGCATTTCGTCAAGTGTCTCAGTGTCTAGCTCAGCTAGCATCTCTGCGAGTCTGTCGCCGAGCACCTCGGCAAGTGTGTCTGTATCAGCCTCGGCCAGCGATTCTCCGAGTGTGTCAGCTTCTACGTCAGCAAGCACCTCGGCGAGCCCGTCAGCAAGTGTGTCGCCATCGACCTCGGCCAGCGTTTCGCAAAGTGTCTCAGCCTCTACGTCGACCAGCGTCTCTGCAAGTGTGTCGCCGAGCACCTCGGCCAGCTTTTCTCCATCCACCTCGCCCAGCGTTTCTGCAAGTGTCTCAGCCTCTACGTCGGCTAGTTTGTCTTCCAGCCTGTCGGCAAGTATCTCGCTGACAAGCTCGGCTAGTGTGTCGACATCCACCTCGGACAGCGTTTCGCCAAGTTTGTCAGCCTCTACATCGGTTAGCGCCTCTGAGAGCCTCTCGCTGAGCACTTCGCCTAGCACGTCGGCCAGTGTGTCGCCATCGACCTCAGCCAGCTTGTCTCAAAGTGTTTCAGCGTCTACAACGGCCAGTGTCTCTGTCAGTGTCTCGCCGAGCACCTCGCCCAGCACTTCAGTTAGTGTGTCGCCATCCACCTCGGGAAGCATTTCGTCAAGTGTCTCAGTGTCTAGCTCAGCTAGCATCTCTGCGAGTCTGTCGCCGAGCACCTCGGCAAGTGTGTCTGTATCAGCCTCGGCCAGCGATTCTCCGAGTGTGTCAGCTTCTACGTCAGCAAGCACCTCGGCGAGCCCGTCAGCAAGTGTGTCGCCATCGACCTCGGCCAGCGTTTCGCAAAGTGTCTCAGCCTCTACGTCGACCAGCGTCTCTGCAAGTGTGTCGCCGAGCACCTCGGCCAGCTTTTCTCCATCCACCGCCCAGCGTTTCTGCAAGTGTCTCAGCCTCTACGTCGGCTAGTTTGTCTTCCAGCCTGTCGGCAAGTATCTCGCTGACAAGCTCGGCTAGTGTGTCGACATCCACCTCGGACAGCGTTTCGCCAAGTTTGTCAGCCTCTACATCGGTTAGCGCCTCTGAGAGCCTCTCGCTGAGCACTTCGCCTAGCACGTCGGCCAGTGTGTCGCCATCGACCTCAGCCAGCTTGTCTCAAAGTGTTTCAGCGTCTACAACGGCCAGTGTCTCTGTCAGTGTCTCGCCGAGCACCTCGCCCAGCACTTCAGTTAGTGTGTCGCCATCCACCTCGGGAAGCATTTCGTCAAGTGTCTCAGTGTCTAGCTCAGCTAGCATCTCTGCGAGTCTGTCGCCGAGCACCTCGGCAAGTGTGTCTGTATCAGCCTCGGCCAGCGATTCTCCGAGTGTGTCAGCTTCTACGTCAGCAAGCACCTCGGCGAGCCCGTCAGCAAGTGTGTCGCCATCGACCTCGGCCAGCGTTTCGCAAAGTGTCTCAGCCTCTACGTCGACCAGCGTCTCTGCAAGTGTGTCGCCGAGCACCTCGGCCAGCTTTTCTCCATCCACCTCGCCCAGCGTTTCTGCAAGTGTCTCAGCCTCTACGTCGGCTAGTTTGTCTTCCAGCCTGTCGGCAAGTATCTCGCTGACAAGCTCGGCTAGTGTGTCGACATCCACCTCGGACAGCGTTTCGCCAAGTTTGTCAGCCTCTACATCGGTTAGCGCCTCTGAGAGCCTCTCGCTGAGCACTTCGCCTAGCACGTCGGCCAGTGTGTCGCCATCGACCTCAGCCAGCTTGTCTCAAAGTGTTTCAGCGTCTACAACGGCCAGTGTCTCTGTCAGTGTCTCGCCGAGCACCTCGCCCAGCACTTCAGTTAGTGTGTCGCCATCCACCTCGGGAAGCATTTCGTCAAGTGTCTCAGTGTCTAGCTCAGCTAGCATCTCTGCGAGTCTGTCGCCGAGCACCTCGGCAAGTGTGTCTGTATCAGCCTCGGCCAGCGATTCTCCGAGTGTGTCAGCTTCTACGTCAGCAAGCACCTCGGCGAGCCCGTCAGCAAGTGTGTCGCCATCGACCTCGGCCAGCGTTTCGCAAAGTGTCTCAGCCTCTACGTCGACCAGCGTCTCTGCAAGTGTGTCGCCGAGCACCTCGGCCAGCTTTTCTCCATCCACCTCGCCCAGCGTTTCTGCAAGTGTCTCAGCCTCTACGTCGGCTAGTTTGTCTTCCAGCCTGTCGGCAAGTATCTCGCTGACAAGCTCGGCTAGTGTGTCGACATCCACCTCGGACAGCGTTTCGCCAAGTTTGTCAGCCTCTACATCGGTTAGCGCCTCTGAGAGCCTCTCGCTGAGCACTTCGCCTAGCACGTCGGCCAGTGTGTCGCCATCGACCTCAGCCAGCTTGTCTCAAAGTGTTTCAGCGTCTACAACGGCCAGTGTCTCTGTCAGTGTCTCGCCGAGCACCTCGCCCAGCACTTCAGTTAGTGTGTCGCCATCCACCTCGGGAAGCATTTCGTCAAGTGTCTCAGTGTCTAGCTCAGCTAGCATCTCTGCGAGTCTGTCGCCGAGCACCTCGGCAAGTGTGTCTGTATCAGCCTCGGCCAGCGATTCTCCGAGTGTGTCAGCTTCTACGTCAGCAAGCACCTCGGCGAGCCCGTCAGCAAGTGTGTCGCCATCGACCTCGGCCAGCGTTTCGCAAAGTGTCTCAGCCTCTACGTCGACCAGCGTCTCTGCAAGTGTGTCGCCGAGCACCTCTCGGCCAGCTTTTCTCCATCCACCTCGCCCAGCGTTTCTGCAAGTGTCTCAGCCTCTACGTCGGCTAGTTTGTCTTCCAGCCTGTCGGCAAGTATCTCGCTGACAAGCTCGGCTAGTGTGTCGACATCCACCTCGGACAGCGTTTCGCCAAGTTTGTCAGCCTCTACATCGGTTAGCGCCTCTGAGAGCCTCTCGCTGAGCACTTCGCCTAGCACGTCGGCCAGTGTGTCGCCATCGACCTCAGCCAGCTTGTCTCAAAGTGTTTCAGCGTCTACAACGGCCAGTGTCTCTGTCAGTGTCTCGCCGAGCACCTCGCCCAGCACTTCAGTTAGTGTGTCGCCATCCACCTCGGGAAGCATTTCGTCAAGTGTCTCAGTGTCTAGCTCAGCTAGCATCTCTGCGAGTCTGTCGCCGAGCACCTCGGCAAGTGTGTCTGTATCAGCCTCGGCCAGCGATTCTCCGAGTGTGTCAGCTTCTACGTCAGCAAGCACCTCGGCGAGCCCGTCAGCAAGTGTGTCGCCATCGACCTCGGCCAGCGTTTCGCAAAGTGTCTCAGCCTCTACGTCGACCAGCGTCTCTGCAAGTGTGTCGCCGAGCACCTCGGCCAGCTTTTCTCCATCCACCTCGCCCAGCGTTTCTGCAAGTGTCTCAGCCTCTACGTCGGCTAGTTTGTCTTCCAGCCTGTCGGCAAGTATCTCGCTGACAAGCTCGGCTAGTGTGTCGACATCCACCTCGGACAGCGTTTCGCCAAGTTTGTCAGCCTCTACATCGGTTAGCGCCTCTGAGAGCCTCTCGCTGAGCACTTCGCCTAGCACGTCGGCCAGTGTGTCGCCATCGACCTCAGCCAGCTTGTCTCAAAGTGTTTCAGCGTCTACAACGGCCAGTGTCTCTGTCAGTGTCTCGCCGAGCACCTCGCCCAGCACTTCAGTTAGTGTGTCGCCATCCACCTCGGGAAGCATTTCGTCAAGTGTCTCAGTGTCTAGCTCAGCTAGCATCTCTTCGAGTCTGTCGCCGAGCACCTCGGCAAGTGTGTCTGTATCAGCCTCGGCCAGCGATTCTCCGAGTGTGTCAGCTTCTACGTCAGCAAGCACCTCGGCGAGCCCGTCAGCAAGTGTGTCGCCATCGACCTCGGCCAGCGTTTCGCAAAGTGTCTCAGCCTCTACGTCGACCAGCGTCTCTGCAAGTGTGTCGCCGAGCACCTCGGCCAGCTTTTCTCCATCCACCTCGCCCAGCGTTTCTGCAAGTGTCTCAGCCTCTACGTCGGCTAGTTTGTCTTCCAGCCTGTCGGCAAGTATCTCGCTGACAAGCTCGGCTAGTGTGTCGACATCCACCTCGGACAGCGTTTCGCCAAGTTTGTCAGCCTCTACATCGGTTAGCGCCTCTGAGAGCCTCTCGCTGAGCACTTCGCCTAGCACGTCGGCCAGTGTGTCGCCATCGACCTCAGCCAGCTTGTCTCAAAGTGTTTCAGCGTCTACAACGGCCAGTGTCTCTGTCAGTGTCTCGCCGAGCACCTCGCCCAGCACTTCAGTTAGTGTGTCGCCATCCACCTCGGGAAGCATTTCGTCAAGTGTCTCAGTGTCTAGCTCAGCTAGCATCTCTGCGAGTCTGTCGCCGAGCACCTCGGCAAGTGTGTCTGTATCAGCCTCGGCCAGCGATTCTCCGAGTGTGTCAGCTTCTACGTCAGCAAGCACCTCGGCGAGCCCGTCAGCAAGTGTGTCGCCATCGACCTCGGCCAGCGTTTCGCAAAGTGTCTCAGCCTCTACGTCGACCAGCGTCTCTGCAAGTGTGTCGCCGAGCACCTCGGCCAGCTTTTCTCCATCCACCTCGCCCAGCGTTTCTGCAAGTGTCTCAGCCTCTACGTCGGCTAGTTTGTCTTCCAGCCTGTCGGCAAGTATCTCGCTGACAAGCTCGGCTAGTGTGTCGACATCCACCTCGGACAGCGTTTCGCCAAGTTTGTCAGCCTCTACATCGGTTAGCGCCTCTGAGAGCCTCTCGCTGAGCACTTCGCCTAGCACGTCGGCCAGTGTGTCGCCATCGACCTCAGCCAGCTTGTCTCAAAGTGTTTCAGCGTCTACAACGGCCAGTGTCTCTGTCAGTGTCTCGCCGAGCACCTCGCCCAGCACTTCAGTTAGTGTGTCGCCATCCACCTCGGGAAGCATTTCGTCAAGTGTCTCAGTGTCTAGCTCAGCTAGCATCTCTGCGAGTCTGTCGCCGAGCACCTCGGCAAGTGTGTCTGTATCAGCCTCGGCCAGCGATTCTCCGAGTGTGTCAGCTTCTACGTCAGCAAGCACCTCGGCGAGCCCGTCAGCAAGTGTGTCGCCATCGACCTCGGCCAGCGTTTCGCAAAGTGTCTCAGCCTCTACGTCGACCAGCGTCTCTGCAAGTGTGTCGCCGAGCACCTCGGCCAGCTTTTCTCCATCCACCTCGCCCAGCGTTTCTGCAAGTGTCTCAGCCTCTACGTCGGCTAGTTTGTCTTCCAGCCTGTCGGCAAGTATCTCGCTGACAAGCTCGGCTAGTGTGTCGACATCCACCTCGGACAGCGTTTCGCCAAGTTTGTCAGCCTCTACATCGGTTAGCGCCTCTGAGAGCCTCTCGCTGAGCACTTCGCCTAGCACGTCGGCCAGTGTGTCGCCATCGACCTCAGCCAGCTTGTCTCAAAGTGTTTCAGCGTCTACAACGGCCAGTGTCTCTGTCAGTGTCTCGCCGAGCACCTCGCCCAGCACTTCAGTTAGTGTGTCGCCATCCACCTCGGGAAGCATTTCGTCAAGTGTCTCAGTGTCTAGCTCAGCTAGCATCTCTGCGAGTCTGTCGCCGAGCACCTCGGCAAGTGTGTCTGTATCAGCCTCGGCCAGCGATTCTCCGAGTGTGTCAGCTTCTACGTCAGCAAGCACCTCGGCGAGCCCGTCAGCAAGTGTGTCGCCATCGACCTCGGCCAGCGTTTCGCAAAGTGTCTCAGCCTCTACGTCGACCAGCGTCTCTGCAAGTGTGTCGCCGAGCACCTCGGCCAGCTTTTCTCCATCCACCTCGCCCAGCGTTTCTGCAAGTGTCTCAGCCTCTACGTCGGCTAGTTTGTCTTCCAGCCTGTCGGCAAGTATCTCGCTGACAAGCTCGGCTAGTGTGTCGACATCCACCTCGGACAGCGTTTCGCCAAGTTTGTCAGCCTCTACATCGGTTAGCGCCTCTGAGAGCCTCTCGCTGAGCACTTCGCCTAGCACGTCGGCCAGTGTGTCGCCATCGACCTCAGCCAGCTTGTCTCAAAGTGTTTCAGCGTCTACAACGGCCAGTGTCTCTGTCAGTGTCTCGCCGAGCACCTCGCCCAGCACTTCAGTTAGTGTGTCGCCATCCACCTCGGGAAGCATTTCGTCAAGTGTCTCAGTGTCTAGCTCAGCTAGCATCTCTGCGAGTCTGTCGCCGAGCACCTCGGCAAGTGTGTCTGTATCAGCCTCGGCCAGCGATTCTCCGAGTGTGTCAGCTTCTACGTCAGCAAGCACCTCGGCGAGCCCGTCAGCAAGTGTGTCGCCATCGACCTCGGCCAGCGTTTCGCAAAGTGTCTCAGCCTCTACGTCGACCAGCGTCTCTGCAAGTGTGTCGCCGAGCACCTCGGCCAGCTTTTCTCCATCCACCTCGCCCAGCGTTTCTGCAAGTGTCTCAGCCTCTACGTCGGCTAGTTTGTCTTCCAGCCTGTCGGCAAGTATCTCGCTGACAAGCTCGGCTAGTGTGTCGACATCCACCTCGGACAGCGTTTCGCCAAGTTTGTCAGCCTCTACATCGGTTAGCGCCTCTGAGAGCCTCTCGCTGAGCACTTCGCCTAGCACGTCGGCCAGTGTGTCGCCATCGACCTCAGCCAGCTTGTCTCAAAGTGTTTCAGCGTCTACAACGGCCAGTGTCTCTGTCAGTGTCTCGCCGAGCACCTCGCCCAGCACTTCAGTTAGTGTGTCGCCATCCACCTCGGGAAGCATTTCGTCAAGTGTCTCAGTGTCTAGCTCAGCTAGCATCTCTGCGAGTCTGTCGCCGAGCACCTCGGCAAGTGTGTCTGTATCAGCCTCGGCCAGCGATTCTCCGAGTGTGTCAGCTTCTACGTCAGCAAGCACCTCGGCGAGCCCGTCAGCAAGTGTGTCGCCATCGACCTCGGCCAGCGTTTCGCAAAGTGTCTCAGCCTCTACGTCGACCAGCGTCTCTGCAAGTGTGTCGCCGAGCACCTCGGCCAGCTTTTCTCCATCCACCTCGCCCAGCGTTTCTGCAAGTGTCTCAGCCTCTACGTCGGCTAGTTTGTCTTCCAGCCTGTCGGCAAGTATCTCGCTGACAAGCTCGGCTAGTGTGTCGACATCCACCTCGGACAGCGTTTCGCCAAGTTTGTCAGCCTCTACATCGGTTAGCGCCTCTGAGAGCCTCTCGCTGAGCACTTCGCCTAGCACGTCGGCCAGTGTGTCGCCATCGACCTCAGCCAGCTTGTCTCAAAGTGTTTCAGCGTCTACAACGGCCAGTGTCTCTGTCAGTGTCTCGCCGAGCACCTCGCCCAGCACTTCAGTTAGTGTGTCGCCATCCACCTCGGGAAGCATTTCGTCAAGTGTCTCAGTGTCTAGCTCAGCTAGCATCTCTGCGAGTCTGTCGCCGAGCACCTCGGCAAGTGTGTCTGTATCAGCCTCGGCCAGCGATTCTCCGAGTGTGTCAGCTTCTACGTCAGCAAGCACCTCGGCGAGCCCGTCAGCAAGTGTGTCGCCATCGACCTCGGCCAGCGTTTCGCAAAGTGTCTCAGCCTCTACGTCGACCAGCGTCTCTGCAAGTGTGTCGCCGAGCACCTCGGCCAGCTTTTCTCCATCCACCTCGCCCAGCGTTTCTGCAAGTGTCTCAGCCTCTACGTCGGCTAGTTTGTCTTCCAGCCTGTCGGCAAGTATCTCGCTGACAAGCTCGGCTAGTGTGTCGACATCCACCTCGGACAGCGTTTCGCCAAGTTTGTCAGCCTCTACATCGGTTAGCGCCTCTGAGAGCCTCTCGCTGAGCACTTCGCCTAGCACGTCGGCCAGTGTGTCGCCATCGACCTCAGCCAGCTTGTCTCAAAGTGTTTCAGCGTCTACAACGGCCAGTGTCTCTGTCAGTGTCTCGCCGAGCACCTCGCCCAGCACTTCAGTTAGTGTGTCGCCATCCACCTCGGGAAGCATTTCGTCAAGTGTCTCAGTGTCTAGCTCAGCTAGCATCTCTGCGAGTCTGTCGCCGAGCACCTCGGCAAGTGTGTCTGTATCAGCCTCGGCCAGCGATTCTCCGAGTGTGTCAGCTTCTACGTCAGCAAGCACCTCGGCGAGCCCGTCAGCAAGTGTGTCGCCATCGACCTCGGCCAGCGTTTCGCAAAGTGTCTCAGCCTCTACGTCGACCAGCGTCTCTGCAAGTGTGTCGCCGAGCACCTCGGCCAGCTTTTCTCCATCCACCTCGCCCAGCGTTTCTGCAAGTGTCTCAGCCTCTACGTCGGCTAGTTTGTCTTCCAGCCTGTCGGCAAGTATCTCGCTGACAAGCTCGGCTAGTGTGTCGACATCCACCTCGGACAGCGTTTCGCCAAGTTTGTCAGCCTCTACATCGGTTAGCGCCTCTGAGAGCCTCTCGCTGAGCACTTCGCCTAGCACGTCGGCCAGTGTGTCGCCATCGACCTCAGCCAGCTTGTCTCAAAGTGTTTCAGCGTCTACAACGGCCAGTGTCTCTGTCAGTGTCTCGCCGAGCACCTCGCCCAGCACTTCAGTTAGTGTGTCGCCATCCACCTCGGGAAGCATTTCGTCAAGTGTCTCAGTGTCTAGCTCAGCTAGCATCTCTGCGAGTCTGTCGCCGAGCACCTCGGCAAGTGTGTCTGTATCAGCCTCGGCCAGCGATTCTCCGAGTGTGTCAGCTTCTACGTCAGCAAGCACCTCGGCGAGCCCGTCAGCAAGTGTGTCGCCATCGACCTCGGCCAGCGTTTCGCAAAGTGTCTCAGCCTCTACGTCGACCAGCGTCTCTGCAAGTGTGTCGCCGAGCACCTCGGCCAGCTTTTCTCCATCCACCTCGCCCAGCGTTTCTGCAAGTGTCTCAGCCTCTACGTCGGCTAGTTTGTCTTCCAGCCTGTCGGCAAGTATCTCGCTGACAAGCTCGGCTAGTGTGTCGACATCCACCTCGGACAGCGTTTCGCCAAGTTTGTCAGCCTCTACATCGGTTAGCGCCTCTGAGAGCCTCTCGCTGAGCACTTCGCCTAGCACGTCGGCCAGTGTGTCGCCATCGACCTCAGCCAGCTTGTCTCAAAGTGTTTCAGCGTCTACAACGGCCAGTGTCTCTGTCAGTGTCTCGCCGAGCACCTCGCCCAGCACTTCAGTTAGTGTGTCGCCATCCACCTCGGGAAGCATTTCGTCAAGTGTCTCAGTGTCTAGCTCAGCTAGCATCTCTGCGAGTCTGTCGCCGAGCACCTCGGCAAGTGTGTCTGTATCAGCCTCGGCCAGCGATTCTCCGAGTGTGTCAGCTTCTACGTCAGCAAGCACCTCGGCGAGCCCGTCAGCAAGTGTGTCGCCATCGACCTCGGCCAGCGTTTCGCAAAGTGTCTCAGCCTCTACGTCGACCAGCGTCTCTGCAAGTGTGTCGCCGAGCACCTCGGCCAGCTTTTCTCCATCCACCTCGCCCAGCGTTTCTGCAAGTGTCTCAGCCTCTACGTCGGCTAGTTTGTCTTCCAGCCTGTCGGCAAGTATCTCGCTGACAAGCTCGGCTAGTGTGTCGACATCCACCTCGGACAGCGTTTCGCCAAGTTTGTCAGCCTCTACATCGGTTAGCGCCTCTGAGAGCCTCTCGCTGAGCACTTCGCCTAGCACGTCGGCCAGTGTGTCGCCATCGACCTCAGCCAGCTTGTCTCAAAGTGTTTCAGCGTCTACAACGGCCAGTGTCTCTGTCAGTGTCTCGCCGAGCACCTCGCCCAGCACTTCAGTTAGTGTGTCGCCATCCACCTCGGGAAGCATTTCGTCAAGTGTCTCAGTGTCTAGCTCAGCTAGCATCTCTGCGAGTCTGTCGCCGAGCACCTCGGCAAGTGTGTCTGTATCAGCCTCGGCCAGCGATTCTCCGAGTGTGTCAGCTTCTACGTCAGCAAGCACCTCGGCGAGCCCGTCAGCAAGTGTGTCGCCATCGACCTCGGCCAGCGTTTCGCAAAGTGTCTCAGCCTCTACGTCGACCAGCGTCTCTGCAAGTGTGTCGCCGAGCACCTCGGCCAGCTTTTCTCCATCCACCTCGCCCAGCGTTTCTGCAAGTGTCTCAGCCTCTACGTCGGCTAGTTTGTCTTCCAGCCTGTCGGCAAGTATCTCGCTGACAAGCTCGGCTAGTGTGTCGACATCCACCTCGGACAGCGTTTCGCCAAGTTTGTCAGCCTCTACATCGGTTAGCGCCTCTGAGAGCCTCTCGCTGAGCACTTCGCCTAGCACGTCGGCCAGTGTGTCGCCATCGACCTCAGCCAGCTTGTCTCAAAGTGTTTCAGCGTCTACAACGGCCAGTGTCTCTGTCAGTGTCTCGCCGAGCACCTCGCCCAGCACTTCAGTTAGTGTGTCGCCATCCACCTCGGGAAGCATTTCGTCAAGTGTCTCAGTGTCTAGCTCAGCTAGCATCTCTGCGAGTCTGTCGCCGAGCACCTCGGCAAGTGTGTCTGTATCAGCCTCGGCCAGCGATTCTCCGAGTGTGTCAGCTTCTACGTCAGCAAGCACCTCGGCGAGCCCGTCAGCAAGTGTGTCGCCATCGACCTCGGCCAGCGTTTCGCAAAGTGTCTCAGCCTCTACGTCGACCAGCGTCTCTGCAAGTGTGTCGCCGAGCACCTCGGCCAGCTTTTCTCCATCCACCTCGCCCAGCGTTTCTGCAAGTGTCTCAGCCTCTACGTCGGCTAGTTTGTCTTCCAGCCTGTCGGCAAGTATCTCGCTGACAAGCTCGGCTAGTGTGTCGACATCCACCTCGGACAGCGTTTCGCCAAGTTTGTCAGCCTCTACATCGGTTAGCGCCTCTGAGAGCCTCTCGCTGAGCACTTCGCCTAGCACGTCGGCCAGTGTGTCGCCATCGACCTCAGCCAGCTTGTCTCAAAGTGTTTCAGCGTCTACAACGGCCAGTGTCTCTGTCAGTGTCTCGCCGAGCACCTCGCCCAGCACTTCAGTTAGTGTGTCGCCATCCACCTCGGGAAGCATTTCGTCAAGTGTCTCAGTGTCTAGCTCAGCTAGCATCTCTGCGAGTCTGTCGCCGAGCATCTCGGCAAGTGTGTCTGTATCAGCCTCGGCCAGCGATTCTCCGAGTGTGTCAGCTTCTACGTCAGCAAGCACCTCGGCGAGCCCGTCAGCAAGTGTGTCGCCATCGACCTCGGCCAGCGTTTCGCAAAGTGTCTCAGCCTCTACGTCGACCAGCGTCTCTGCAAGTGTGTCGCCGAGCACCTCGGCCAGCTTTTCTCCATCCACCTCGCCCAGCGTTTCTGCAAGTGTCTCAGCCTCTACGTCGGCTAGTTTGTCTTCCAGCCTGTCGGCAAGTATCTCGCTGACAAGCTCGGCTAGTGTGTCGACATCCACCTCGGACAGCGTTTCGCCAAGTTTGTCAGCCTCTACATCGGTTAGCGCCTCTGAGAGCCTCTCGCTGAGCACTTCGCCTAGCACGTCGGCCAGTGTGTCGCCATCGACCTCAGCCAGCTTGTCTCAAAGTGTTTCAGCGTCTACAACGGCAGTGTCTCGCCGAGCACCTCGCCCAGCACTTCAGTTAGTGTGTCGCCATCCACCTCGGGAAGCATTTCGTCAAGTGTCTCAGTGTCTAGCTCAGCTAGCATCTCTGCGAGTCTGTCGCCGAGCACCTCGGCAAGTGTGTCTGTATCAGCCTCGGCCAGCGATTCTCCGAGTGTGTCAGCTTCTACGTCAGCAAGCACCTCGGCGAGCCCGTCAGCAAGTGTGTCGCCATCGACCTCGGCCAGCGTTTCGCAAAGTGTCTCAGCCTCTACGTCGACCAGCGTCTCTGCAAGTGTGTCGCCGAGCACCTCGGCCAGCTTTTCTCCATCCACCTCGCCCAGCGTTTCTGCAAGTGTCTCAGCCTCTACGTCGGCTAGTTTGTCTTCCAGCCTGTCGGCAAGTATCTCGCTGACAAGCTCGGCTAGTGTGTCGACATCCACCTCGGACAGCGTTTCGCCAAGTTTGTCAGCCTCTACATCGGTTAGCGCCTCTGAGAGCCTCTCGCTGAGCACTTCGCCTAGCACGTCGGCCAGTGTGTCGCCATCGACCTCAGCCAGCTTGTCTCAAAGTGTTTCAGCGTCTACAACGGCCAGTGTCTCTGTCAGTGTCTCGCCGAGCACCTCGCCCAGCACTTCAGTTAGTGTGTCGCCATCCACCTCGGGAAGCATTTCGTCAAGTGTCTCAGTGTCTAGCTCAGCTAGCATCTCTGCGAGTCTGTCGCCGAGCACCTCGGCAAGTGTGTCTGTATCAGCCTCGGCCAGCGATTCTCCGAGTGTGTCAGCTTCTACGTCAGCAAGCACCTCGGCGAGCCCGTCAGCAAGTGTGTCGCCATCGACCTCGGCCAGCGTTTCGCAAAGTGTCTCAGCCTCTACGTCGACCAGCGTCTCTGCAAGTGTGTCGCCGAGCACCTCGGCCAGCTTTTCTCCATCCACCTCGCCCAGCGTTTCTGCAAGTGTCTCAGCCTCTACGTCGGCTAGTTTGTCTTCCAGCCTGTCGGCAAGTATCTCGCTGACAAGCTCGGCTAGTGTGTCGACATCCACCTCGGACAGCGTTTCGCCAAGTTTGTCAGCCTCTACATCGGTTAGCGCCTCTGAGAGCCTCTCGCTGAGCACTTCGCCTAGCACGTCGGCCAGTGTGTCGCCATCGACCTCAGCCAGCTTGTCTCAAAGTGTTTCAGCGTCTACAACGGCCAGTGTCTCTGTCAGTGTCTCGCCGAGCACCTCGCCCAGCACTTCAGTTAGTGTGTCGCCATCCACCTCGGGAAGCATAAGCACCTCGGCGAGCCCGTCAGCAAGTGTGTCGCCATCGACCTCGGCCAGCGTTTCGCAAAGTGTCTCAGCCTCTACGTCGACCAGCGTCTCTGCAAGTGTGTCGCCGAGCACCTCGGCCAGCTTTTCTCCATCCACCTCGCCCAGCGTTTCTGCAAGTGTCTCAGCCTCTACGTCGGCTAGTTTGTCTTCCAGCCTGTCGGCAAGTATCTCGCTGACAAGCTCGGCTAGTGTGTCGACATCCACCTCGGACAGCGTTTCGCCAAGTTTGTCAGCCTCTACATCGGTTAGCGCCTCTGAGAGCCTCTCGCTGAGCACTTCGCCTAGCACGTCGGCCAGTGTGTCGCCATCGACCTCAGCCAGCTTGTCTCAAAGTGTTTCAGCGTCTACAACGGCCAGTGTCTCTGTCAGTGTCTCGCCGAGCACCTCGCCCAGCACTTCAGTTAGTGTGTCGCCATCCACCTCGGGAAGCATTTCGTCAAGTGTCTCAGTGTCTAGCTCAGCTAGCATCTCTGCGAGTCTGTCGCCGAGCACCTCGGCAAGTGTGTCTGTATCAGCCTCGGCCAGCGATTCTCCGAGTGTGTCAGCTTCTACGTCAGCAAGCACCTCGGCGAGCCCGTCAGCAAGTGTGTCGCCATCGACCTCGGCCAGCGTTTCGCAAAGTGTCTCAGCCTCTACGTCGACCAGCGTCTCTGCAAGTGTGTCGCCGAGCACCTCGGCCAGCTTTTCTCCATCCACCTCGCCCAGCGTTTCTGCAAGTGTCTCAGCCTCTACGTCGGCTAGTTTGTCTTCCAGCCTGTCGGCAAGTATCTCGCTGACAAGCTCGGCTAGTGTGTCGACATCCACCTCGGACAGCGTTTCGCCAAGTTTGTCAGCCTCTACATCGGTTAGCGCCTCTGAGAGCCTCTCGCTGAGCACTTCGCCTAGCACGTCGGCCAGTGTGTCGCCATCGACCTCAGCCAGCTTGTCTCAAAGTGTTTCAGCGTCTACAACGGCCAGTGTCTCTGTCAGTGTCTCGCCGAGCACCTCGCCCAGCACTTCAGTTAGTGTGTCGCCATCCACCTCGGGAAGCATTTCGTCAAGTGTCTCAGTGTCTAGCTCAGCTAGCATCTCTGCGAGTCTGTCGCCGAGCACCTCGGCAAGTGTGTCTGTATCAGCCTCGGCCAGCGATTCTCCGAGTGTGTCAGCTTCTACGTCAGCAAGCACCTCGGCGAGCCCGTCAGCAAGTGTGTCGCCATCGACCTCGGCCAGCGTTTCGCAAAGTGTCTCAGCCTCTACGTCGACCAGCGTCTCTGCAAGTGTGTCGCCGAGCACCTCGGCCAGCTTTTCTCCATCCACCTCGCCCAGCGTTTCTGCAAGTGTCTCAGCCTCTACGTCGGCTAGTTTGTCTTCCAGCCTGTCGGCAAGTATCTCGCTGACAAGCTCGGCTAGTGTGTCGACATCCACCTCGGACAGCGTTTCGCCAAGTTTGTCAGCCTCTACATCGGTTAGCGCCTCTGAGAGCCTCTCGCTGAGCACTTCGCCTAGCACGTCGGCCAGTGTGTCGCCATCGACCTCAGCCAGCTTGTCTCAAAGTGTTTCAGCGTCTACAACGGCCAGTGTCTCTGTCAGTGTCTCGCCGAGCACCTCGCCCAGCACTTCAGTTAGTGTGTCGCCATCCACCTCGGGAAGCATTTCGTCAAGTGTCTCAGTGTCTAGCTCAGCTAGCATCTCTGCGAGTCTGTCGCCGAGCACCTCGGCAAGTGTGTCTGTATCAGCCTCGGCCAGCGATTCTCCGAGTGTGTCAGCTTCTACGTCAGCAAGCACCTCGGCGAGCCCGTCAGCAAGTGTGTCGCCATCGACCTCGGCCAGCGTTTCGCAAAGTGTCTCAGCCTCTACGTCGACCAGCGTCTCTGCAAGTGTGTCGCCGAGCACCTCGGCCAGCTTTTCTCCATCCACCTCGCCCAGCGTTTCTGCAAGTGTCTCAGCCTCTACGTCGGCTAGTTTGTCTTCCAGCCTGTCGGCAAGTATCTCGCTGACAAGCTCGGCTAGTGTGTCGACATCCACCTCGGACAGCGTTTCGCCAAGTTTGTCAGCCTCTACATCGGTTAGCGCCTCTGAGAGCCTCTCGCTGAGCACTTCGCCTAGCACGTCGGCCAGTGTGTCGCCATCGACCTCAGCCAGCTTGTCTCAAAGTGTTTCAGCGTCTACAACGGCCAGTGTCTCTGTCAGTGTCTCGCCGAGCACCTCGCCCAGCACTTCAGTTAGTGTGTCGCCATCCACCTCGGGAAGCATTTCGTCAAGTGTCTCAGTGTCTAGCTCAGCTAGCATCTCTGCGAGTCTGTCGCCGAGCACCTCGGCAAGTGTGTCTGTATCAGCCTCGGCCAGCGATTCTCCGAGTGTGTCAGCTTCTACGTCAGCAAGCACCTCGGCGAGCCCGTCAGCAAGTGTGTCGCCATCGACCTCGGCCAGCGTTTCGCAAAGTGTCTCAGCCTCTACGTCGACCAGCGTCTCTGCAAGTGTGTCGCCGAGCACCTCGGCCAGCTTTTCTCCATCCACCTCGCCCAGCGTTTCTGCAAGTGTCTCAGCCTCTACGTCGGCTAGTTTGTCTTCCAGCCTGTCGGCAAGTATCTCGCTGACAAGCTCGGCTAGTGTGTCGACATCCACCTCGGACAGCGTTTCGCCAAGTTTGTCAGCCTCTACATCGGTTAGCGCCTCTGAGAGCCTCTCGCTGAGCACTTCGCCTAGCACGTCGGCCAGTGTGTCGCCATCGACCTCAGCCAGCTTGTCTCAAAGTGTTTCAGCGTCTACAACGGCCAGTGTCTCTGTCAGTGTCTCGCCGAGCACCTCGCCCAGCACTTCAGTTAGTGTGTCGCCATCCACCTCGGGAAGCATTTCGTCAAGTGTCTCAGTGTCTAGCTCAGCTAGCATCTCTGCGAGTCTGTCGCCGAGCACCTCGGCAAGTGTGTCTGTATCAGCCTCGGCCAGCGATTCTCCGAGTGTGTCAGCTTCTACGTCAGCAAGCACCTCGGCGAGCCCGTCAGCAAGTGTGTCGCCATCGACCTCGGCCAGCGTTTCGCAAAGTGTCTCAGCCTCTACGTCGACCAGCGTCTCTGCAAGTGTGTCGCCGAGCACCTCGGCCAGCTTTTCTCCATCCACCTCGCCCAGCGTTTCTGCAAGTGTCTCAGCCTCTACGTCGGCTAGTTTGTCTTCCAGCCTGTCGGCAAGTATCTCGCTGACAAGCTCGGCTAGTGTGTCGACATCCACCTCGGACAGCGTTTCGCCAAGTTTGTCAGCCTCTACATCGGTTAGCGCCTCTGAGAGCCTCTCGCTGAGCACTTCGCCTAGCACGTCGGCCAGTGTGTCGCCATCGACCTCAGCCAGCTTGTCTCAAAGTGTTTCAGCGTCTACAACGGCCAGTGTCTCTGTCAGTGTCTCGCCGAGCACCTCGCCCAGCACTTCAGTTAGTGTGTCGCCATCCACCTCGGGAAGCATTTCGTCAAGTGTCTCAGTGTCTAGCTCAGCTAGCATCTCTGCGAGTCTGTCGCCGAGCACCTCGGCAAGTGTGTCTGTATCAGCCTCGGCCAGCGATTCTCCGAGTGTGTCAGCTTCTACGTCAGCAAGCACCTCGGCGAGCCCGTCAGCAAGTGTGTCGCCATCGACCTCGGCCAGCGTTTCGCAAAGTGTCTCAGCCTCTACGTCGACCAGCGTCTCTGCAAGTGTGTCGCCGAGCACCTCGGCCAGCTTTTCTCCATCCACCTCGCCCAGCGTTTCTGCAAGTGTCTCAGCCTCTACGTCGGCTAGTTTGTCTTCCAGCCTGTCGGCAAGTATCTCGCTGACAAGCTCGGCTAGTGTGTCGACATCCACCTCGGACAGCGTTTCGCCAAGTTTGTCAGCCTCTACATCGGTTAGCGCCTCTGAGAGCCTCTCGCTGAGCACTTCGCCTAGCACGTCGGCCAGTGTGTCGCCATCGACCTCAGCCAGCTTGTCTCAAAGTGTTTCAGCGTCTACAACGGCCAGTGTCTCTGTCAGTGTCTCGCCGAGCACCTCGCCCAGCACTTCAGTTAGTGTGTCGCCATCCACCTCGGGAAGCATTTCGTCAAGTGTCTCAGTGTCTAGCTCAGCTAGCATCTCTGCGAGTCTGTCGCCGAGCACCTCGGCAAGTGTGTCTGTATCAGCCTCGGCCAGCGATTCTCCGAGTGTGTCAGCTTCTACGTCAGCAAGCACCTCGGCGAGCCCGTCAGCAAGTGTGTCGCCATCGACCTCGGCCAGCGTTTCGCAAAGTGTCTCAGCCTCTACGTCGACCAGCGTCTCTGCAAGTGTGTCGCCGAGCACCTCGGCCAGCTTTTCTCCATCCACCTCGCCCAGCGTTTCTGCAAGTGTCTCAGCCTCTACGTCGGCTAGTTTGTCTTCCAGCCTGTCGGCAAGTATCTCGCTGACAAGCTCGGCTAGTGTGTCGACATCCACCTCGGACAGCGTTTCGCCAAGTTTGTCAGCCTCTACATCGGTTAGCGCCTCTGAGAGCCTCTCGCTGAGCACTTCGCCTAGCACGTCGGCCAGTGTGTCGCCATCGACCTCAGCCAGCTTGTCTCAAAGTGTTTCAGCGTCTACAACGGCCAGTGTCTCTGTCAGTGTCTCGCCGAGCACCTCGCCCAGCACTTCAGTTAGTGTGTCGCCATCCACCTCGGGAAGCATTTCGTCAAGTGTCTCAGTGTCTAGCTCAGCTAGCATCTCTGCGAGTCTGTCGCCGAGCACCTCGGCAAGTGTGTCTGTATCAGCCTCGGCCAGCGATTCTCCGAGTGTGTCAGCTTCTACGTCAGCAAGCACCTCGGCGAGCCCGTCAGCAAGTGTGTCGCCATCGACCTCGGCCAGCGTTTCGCAAAGTGTCTCAGCCTCTACGTCGACCAGCGTCTCTGCAAGTGTGTCGCCGAGCACCTCGGCCAGCTTTTCTCCATCCACCTCGCCCAGCGTTTCTGCAAGTGTCTCAGCCTCTACGTCGGCTAGTTTGTCTTCCAGCCTGTCGGCAAGTATCTCGCTGACAAGCTCGGCTAGTGTGTCGACATCCACCTCGGACAGCGTTTCGCCAAGTTTGTCAGCCTCTACATCGGTTAGCGCCTCTGAGAGCCTCTCGCTGAGCACTTCGCCTAGCACGTCGGCCAGTGTGTCGCCATCGACCTCAGCCAGCTTGTCTCAAAGTGTTTCAGCGTCTACAACGGCCAGTGTCTCTGTCAGTGTCTCGCCGAGCACCTCGCCCAGCACTTCAGTTAGTGTGTCGCCATCCACCTCGGGAAGCATTTCGTCAAGTGTCTCAGTGTCTAGCTCAGCTAGCATCTCTGCGAGTCTGTCGCCGAGCACCTCGGCAAGTGTGTCTGTATCAGCCTCGGCCAGCGATTCTCCGAGTGTGTCAGCTTCTACGTCAGCAAGCACCTCGGCGAGCCCGTCAGCAAGTGTGTCGCCATCGACCTCGGCCAGCGTTTCGCAAAGTGTCTCAGCCTCTACGTCGACCAGCGTCTCTGCAAGTGTGTCGCCGAGCACCTCGGCCAGCTTTTCTCCATCCACCTCGCCCAGCGTTTCTGCAAGTGTCTCAGCCTCTACGTCGGCTAGTTTGTCTTCCAGCCTGTCGGCAAGTATCTCGCTGACAAGCTCGGCTAGTGTGTCGACATCCACCTCGGACAGCGTTTCGCCAAGTTTGTCAGCCTCTACATCGGTTAGCGCCTCTGAGAGCCTCTCGCTGAGCACTTCGCCTAGCACGTCGGCCAGTGTGTCGCCATCGACCTCAGCCAGCTTGTCTCAAAGTGTTTCAGCGTCTACAACGGCCAGTGTCTCTGTCAGTGTCTCGCCGAGCACCTCGCCCAGCACTTCAGTTAGTGTGTCGCCATCCACCTCGGGAAGCATTTCGTCAAGTGTCTCAGTGTCTAGCTCAGCTAGCATCTCTGCGAGTCTGTCGCCGAGCACCTCGGCAAGTGTGTCTGTATCAGCCTCGGCCAGCGATTCTCCGAGTGTGTCAGCTTCTACGTCAGCAAGCACCTCGGCGAGCCCGTCAGCAAGTGTGTCGCCATCGACCTCGGCCAGCGTTTCGCAAAGTGTCTCAGCCTCTACGTCGACCAGCGTCTCTGCAAGTGTGTCGCCGAGCACCTCGGCCAGCTTTTCTCCATCCACCTCGCCCAGCGTTTCTGCAAGTGTCTCAGCCTCTACGTCGGCTAGTTTGTCTTCCAGCCTGTCGGCAAGTATCTCGCTGACAAGCTCGGCTAGTGTGTCGACATCCACCTCGGACAGCGTTTCGCCAAGTTTGTCAGCCTCTACATCGGTTAGCGCCTCTGAGAGCCTCTCGCTGAGCACTTCGCCTAGCACGTCGGCCAGTGTGTCGCCATCGACCTCAGCCAGCTTGTCTCAAAGTGTTTCAGCGTCTACAACGGCCAGTGTCTCTGTCAGTGTCTCGCCGAGCACCTCGCCCAGCACTTCAGTTAGTGTGTCGCCATCCACCTCGGGAAGCATTTCGTCAAGTGTCTCAGTGTCTAGCTCAGCTAGCATCTCTGCGAGTCTGTCGCCGAGCACCTCGGCAAGTGTGTCTGTATCAGCCTCGGCCAGCGATTCTCCGAGTGTGTCAGCTTCTACGTCAGCAAGCACCTCGGCGAGCCCGTCAGCAAGTGTGTCGCCATCGACCTCGGCCAGCGTTTCGCAAAGTGTCTCAGCCTCTACGTCGACCAGCGTCTCTGCAAGTGTGTCGCCGAGCACCTCGGCCAGCTTTTCTCCATCCACCTCGCCCAGCGTTTCTGCAAGTGTCTCAGCCTCTACGTCGGCTAGTTTGTCTCCAGCCTGTCGGCAAGTATCTCGCTGACAAGCTCGGCTAGTGTGTCGACATCCACCTCGGACAGCGTTTCGCCAAGTTTGTCAGCCTCTACATCGGTTAGCGCCTCTGAGAGCCTCTCGCTGAGCACTTCGCCTAGCACGTCGGCCAGTGTGTCGCCATCGACCTCAGCCAGCTTGTCTCAAAGTGTTTCAGCGTCTACAACGGCCAGTGTCTCTGTCAGTGTCTCGCCGAGCACCTCGCCCAGCACTTCAGTTAGTGTGTCGCCATCCACCTCGGGAAGCATTTCGTCAAGTGTCTCAGTGTCTAGCTCAGCTAGCATCTCTGCGAGTCTGTCGCCGAGCACCTCGGCAAGTGTGTCTGTATCAGCCTCGGCCAGCGATTCTCCGAGTGTGTCAGCTTCTACGTCAGCAAGCACCTCGGCGAGCCCGTCAGCAAGTGTGTCGCCATCGACCTCGGCCAGCGTTTCGCAAAGTGTCTCAGCCTCTACGTCGACCAGCGTCTCTGCAAGTGTGTCGCCGAGCACCTCGGCCAGCTTTTCTCCATCCACCTCGCCCAGCGTTTCTGCAAGTGTCTCAGCCTCTACGTCGGCTAGTTTGTCTTCCAGCCTGTCGGCAAGTATCTCGCTGACAAGCTCGGCTAGTGTGTCGACATCCACCTCGGACAGCGTTTCGCCAAGTTTGTCAGCCTCTACATCGGTTAGCGCCTCTGAGAGCCTCTCGCTGAGCACTTCGCCTAGCACGTCGGCCAGTGTGTCGCCATCGACCTCAGCCAGCTTGTCTCAAAGTGTTTCAGCGTCTACAACGGCCAGTGTCTCTGTCAGTGTCTCGCCGAGCACCTCGCCCAGCACTTCAGTTAGTGTGTCGCCATCCACCTCGGGAAGCATTTCGTCAAGTGTCTCAGTGTCTAGCTCAGCTAGCATCTCTGCGAGTCTGTCGCCGAGCACCTCGGCAAGTGTGTCTGTATCAGCCTCGGCCAGCGATTCTCCGAGTGTGTCAGCTTCTACGTCAGCAAGCACCTCGGCGAGCCCGTCAGCAAGTGTGTCGCCATCGACCTCGGCCAGCGTTTCGCAAAGTGTCTCAGCCTCTACGTCGACCAGCGTCTCTGCAAGTGTGTCGCCGAGCACCTCGGCCAGCTTTTCTCCATCCACCTCGCCCAGCGTTTCTGCAAGTGTCTCAGCCTCTACGTCGGCTAGTTTGTCTTCCAGTCTGTCGGCAAGTATCTCGCTGACAAGCTCGGCTAGTGTGTCGACATCCACCTCGGACAGCGTTTCGCCAAGTTTGTCAGCCTCTACATCGGTTAGCGCCTCTGAGAGCCTCTCGCTGAGCACTTCGCCTAGCACGTCGGCCAGTGTGTCGCCATCGACCTCAGCCAGCTTGTCTCAAAGTGTTTCAGCGTCTACAACGGCCAGTGTCTCTGTCAGTGTCTCGCCGAGCACCTCGCCCAGCACTTCAGTTAGTGTGTCGCCATCCACCTCGGGAAGCATTTCGTCAAGTGTCTCAGTGTCTAGCTCAGCTAGCATCTCTGCGAGTCTGTCGCCGAGCACCTCGGCAAGTGTGTCTGTATCAGCCTCGGCCAGCGATTCTCCGAGTGTGTCAGCTTCTACGTCAGCAAGCACCTCGGCGAGCCCGTCAGCAAGTGTGTCGCCATCGACCTCGGCCAGCGTTTCGCAAAGTGTCTCAGCCTCTACGTCGACCAGCGTCTCTGCAAGTGTGTCGCCGAGCACCTCGGCCAGCTTTTCTCCATCCACCTCGCCCAGCGTTTCTGCAAGTGTCTCAGCCTCTACGTCGGCTAGTTTGTCTTCCAGCCTGTCGGCAAGTATCTCGCTGACAAGCTCGGCTAGTGTGTCGACATCCACCTCGGACAGCGTTTCGCCAAGTTTGTCAGCCTCTACATCGGTTAGCGCCTCTGAGAGCCTCTCGCTGAGCACTTCGCCTAGCACGTCGGCCAGTGTGTCGCCATCGACCTCAGCCAGCTTGTCTCAAAGTGTTTCAGCGTCTACAACGGCCAGTGTCTCTCTCAGTGTCTCGCCGAGCACCTCGCCCAGCACTTCAGTTAGTGTGTCGCCATCCACCTCGGGAAGCATTTCGTCAAGTGTCTCAGTGTCTAGCTCAGCTAGCATCTCTGCGAGTCTGTCGCCGAGCACCTCGGCAAGTGTGTCTGTATCAGCCTCGGCCAGCGATTCTCCGAGTGTGTCAGCTTCTACGTCAGCAAGCACCTCGGCGAGCCCGTCAGCAAGTGTGTCGCCATCGACCTCGGCCAGCGTTTCGCAAAGTGTCTCAGCCTCTACGTCGACCAGCGTCTCTGCAAGTGTGTCGCCGAGCACCTCGGCCAGCTTTTCTCCATCCACCTCGCCCAGCGTTTCTGCAAGTGTCTCAGCCTCTACGTCGGCTAGTTTGTCTTCCAGCCTGTCGGCAAGTATCTCGCTGACAAGCTCGGCTAGTGTGTCGACATCCACCTCGGACAGCGTTTCGCCAAGTTTGTCAGCCTCTACATCGGTTAGCGCCTCTGAGAGCCTCTCGCTGAGCACTTCGCCTAGCACGTCGGCCAGTGTGTCGCCATCGACCTCAGCCAGCTTGTCTCAAAGTGTTTCAGCGTCTACAACGGCCAGTGTCTCTGTCAGTGTCTCGCCGAGCACCTCGCCCAGCACTTCAGTTAGTGTGTCGCCATCCACCTCGGGAAGCATTTCGTCAAGTGTCTCAGTGTCTAGCTCAGCTAGCATCTCTGCGAGTCTGTCGCCGAGCACCTCGGCAAGTGTGTCTGTATCAGCCTCGGCCAGCGATTCTCCGAGTGTGTCAGCTTCTACGTCAGCAAGCACCTCGGCGAGCCCGTCAGCAAGTGTGTCGCCATCGACCTCGGCCAGCGTTTCGCAAAGTGTCTCAGCCTCTACGTCGACCAGCGTCTCTGCAAGTGTGTCGCCGAGCACCTCGGCCAGCTTTTCTCCATCCACCTCGCCCAGCGTTTCTGCAAGTGTCTCAGCCTCTACGTCGGCTAGTTTGTCTTCCAGCCTGTCGGCAAGTATCTCGCTGACAAGCTCGGCTAGTGTGTCGACATCCACCTCGGACAGCGTTTCGCCAAGTTTGTCAGCCTCTACATCGGTTAGCGTCTCTGAGACTCTCTCGCTGGGGACTTCACCTAGGACGTTGGGCAGTTCATTATTATCAATCTCGAGCAGGGTTTCTTTGAGTTTTTCGTTTACTTCGTCAGGAAACAGTTCTTCTAGAGTTTCGATATCTCTAACGCCAACAGTTATAGTTTCGTCGTCTTGTTTGCCAGGATTCTTTGGAGTTAAATGTACTGAAGGTAAGTGTAGAGTTTATTGCACGTAATTTGGCTCATCCTAACCAATATGTGCCATCCTAGTAAAGTGAAAATATCGAGCGTTGAGTTCGCCATTACTTAATTCTATTTGAGAGAACCTTGATGAATGCTGTGATTGTTACAACGGTCATCCTGTCTCGACTTCGTTTATATATGAGCGTTTATATACGATTGTAAAGGTGGGAAGGCACCTAGAAAACTTCTGTTGATCGTTAGAAGACGAAGATTCAGTTCTCGCAACGAGTGAGGAAAGTGGAAGACAGTTGCACCAAGGAAGTAGCTGGTCAGATTTGTTGTTGTATCTGAAAAAACTCCCGTTAAGGGCGTTTGATGTTTGCTGGAAGAAAAGGAAACAGACTGACAACGATTGTGAGAGAAATCAAATTTTCTTTTTTGGCTTATGTTCAACTGGATCGGTGCGTTGATCAGCACTGTTCTATTATGAGTTGTCAGCTTCTTTACATGGTAATAAGCTCGAAGCCTAACTTGTAGTAAGGACTCGCAGTCTATACCTGTTTATTTGCGAATCGAGTTGAGTGATAAATTATTTGACTCTTTTACTTCGTTTTACTAATTTTAGTGACCGTATAATCAGGTTAAATTCAGGGTATTGTGTTTCTTACAAGTGCTGAAGGATCTGGCGGTTTTTACCATGTTGTTTTCTTATTCAAATAACTGTTTAGGTTATTTTCCAGAAGCCACGCAATGCTTTGGGAGCAGCCATTGCTTGATATGCAATTGAATCACCTGAATTTTATCTTGTTCACACTATTGTGTATCGTTCGTTTCATTCTTTTGCATTATTTTGCTCCAGGGCTAGTCAAGAACATATCTCTTAGTGAAGACTAGCTTTCCAAGTTCCCTTAGAAAACCAATTCTGGACAATTTTCTGTGATTTGCTCTCTCTCTCTCTCTCTCTCTCTCTCTCTCTCTCTCTCTCTCTCTCTCTCTCTCTCTCTCTCTCTCTCTCTCTCTCTCTCTCTCTCTCTCTCTCTCTCTCTCTCTCTCTCTCTCTCTCTCTCTCTCTCTCTCTCTCTCTCTAATATGCAATTAAAGGTTTTTTGGAACGTGATTATAACACAAAAAAGACGATAAGCGAAGCTCTCATTTCAAACCACGATTAACAACTTTCGTGATATTTTGCTGAAATGTTATTGTGACAATTCGCGTACTCTAGGCGAGGAAAATTCACGGCTAAAATAGAAGATATTACATATCTTCTCGACGTGGCAAAAGGGAAGTGTTCGATCGGTCAATATCGGTTTACTACCATGTCACTGTACCAAGGCACTGATGTGGGTGTGCTAGAAAACGTGAGCAATGTTCTTCACATTCTATGAAATTAAAGCAACAAGTTTCGTGCAGTATCTAAGTTAGATCTAACTCAAGATCTGAGTCAATTAGGAACGGCTATTTATTGGGAACGGCTCAGCCGTTCTTTTCGCCTGGATGGGGCGGGAATTTCAACTTTTGAACGGCTTTGATTGAGACGCCGAACATTTCATGTGCCAAAACTAATGCATAAATTATTATACTGTATATTTAAGCCGTTTTACTCAGAACTGGAACTGGAACTGGAACTATTAGGAACGCCTGAGGAACGGCAAATTAAGTTTGACGTCTGTTAAGTTCGGCTCATGAAAAGTTCGGCGTCTGAAATAGGCCTTATTGGTTTTGAACTTGTCAATCTCTTCAGAAATCAATGAGTGCGCTGGTGTAAACTGCTCCGGTAATGGCATTTGTATAGACCAAGTCAATGGGTACAAGTGCAACTGCAGCGATGGATTCTTTGGAATAAATTGTGAAATAAGTAAGTATGATAAAAATTTGGTTTTGTGTGCTAATGTTGGCGTATTTTTCTTTTGAAGTCTGGTATTACTGTGTGCATGGCACAGACTCCTTTCACTCGCCTTGAGGAGCGAAGAAGAAATAAATATATCACTGGTCACAAGTGTTTTCGTGAATGTTTTTTTTTTCGAAGTACCGTACTCGGGCGATTGGGTATATGCCAAAGGCTTAATCCCACTCGACTTGATCTTACTCAAGCTCAGTTAGGGCCATAGATCTAAACATACTTACACTTCGATCAAGTTCCATAGATTGTTTTGGTAGTCACTGATATCCGTTTCATTGTTGCCCATACATATCTCTTTCCGATAATAATCATAATCAATTAGTATATACGTGTAATATACTTTAAGATATTCTTTAAGATCTTTTACCTTTAAATTTTTCTACTTTACTTTTCTCTACTTTTATATGACCGAGTGTAAATATCCTATTTTTAATGTTTCCTAAGATTTTATTAGTGTCCTCAATTAGTTTGTTAAAAGCTAAATACCTTGACACTTAACTAAAGTACTACTACTACTACTACTACTACTACTACTACTACTACTACTACTACTAGATAATGAAATTAGGTTTAAGTGTTGCTATGGTAACCTATTATGCTGAAAACTTTTCATAACTTTTCACCAATGATTGGCCATTCAAGTTCTTAGTTCTTTTAAGTGTAAACCTTGCACGTTTGTATGCGGGTAAATATTATTGTATCCTTAAACAAAGACTTCCACTACTTCTTTGATACCACTATAAAGGTAATAGGATATAAAGGTTGGCAGTAATTATCCATTGAAATTAAGGCATCGTCGACACGGTTTCAAGACCTCGAAACCGCATTAAAAACGACACGGTTTCGAAGTGTTTAAACGGAACCTATCCAACCGTTTACGTCATTGCGATCTCGTTCTTATGCATTCTTCTGGGAGCATTACACCGTCCAAAAAGTTGTTCCATCAAACACAAGTTCTCCCAGGCCGAATCCAGAATCGTCGTTTTGCTTTTCTCTTCGTTACTCTGGAGCGTATCGACAAAAAAGTCAACATTTCAAGACATTTCCGCCTGTTATTACGATGTGCCTCTCGGTTTATAGAGAGTAAAATATATGAAAGCTGCAAAAGCGAACTTAAATTGTGATTGTGCAAGAAAGCGCTGCACTCCGTGCGAGATTCACATGATTCAATTTCGCACCAAAATAAGTAACCGTTTTTAAATCGATGTGGTTTTCCCGTTTACACGACCAATGAAACCGTATCGTTTTGAAAACGCTCCACTTTTGAAAGCGTTTTCAAAACGACCCGGTTCTGATAACGAACTCGACCGGCGCCGTGTAAACGAAAGGCGTAACCGCATCGAAAGCAATGCGGTTACAAATGAAACCGCGTTCGTGTAAACAGTGCCTAAAGTGCTGGAAACTGGTGTGAGCCACCTGAAATAACTAACTTAAGAAATGAGGTAAAACTCTAGGGGCAATGACAAAAATGTGAAGTATTCTTTTTCAGTGTGATTTGATGTCCGCCATATTGTATCAACGTCCTCGGCTTTGTTTGCAATTTCAGGGGCAGATCAGTGTGCTCCAAACCCTTGTCAAAATGAAGGTGTTTGTGCAGTACAGGGAGAAAGCTACCGATGCCAGTGCGCCGACGGTTTCACTGGAAGAAACTGTGAGATAGGTGAGACGAGTTAATAAATACTGCTTTCCAATCCCCTTAACTACGAAATCGAAGAAAAAAGCACTGGCGTTTTTCACAGCCTGATATATATTTAGTAAGTTAGTCAGTTTTATAATTTGTCCGGTCAATTGTTACGACGTGCGTTGGTTTATCATGTCACTTGAGCACTGTTGTTTGTGTTTTATTGATAGTAAGTTATTTAGTAGGTTTAGTAAGGTCTAGTTTCTTCAAAGGGATACTACTACTCCATCAGCAGTTACTTGGGATGATCGTTCTATAGGTATATGCCAACATGCATTATTGTTGTGATTTGCTATAAGCAAAAAAGGGGCGTGGCGGGAGCTGGGGATTCATTAGAAAGAATGATGGGATGTGCGTTTAGCTCAACCATACACATTTTAAGCATTCCATCCATCCATAGGTCCAACCGTCATCATCCATCTTCAAGAAGTTCAGTTTATTAGGAGAAATGGTTTATCACTGATATAACTTACCATGGCAATTGATTGATTGATTAACTTTAGTTAAACACGGTAAACTCGTCAGGTTATACAAAATAGCTTAAAAAATCTTAATCTACGACGAGACTGAAGAACACTTTCACCGCCCTATTAACTGTATTCAAATATAATATGCATTTCTATCAACCACGTAACATGTCACTAAGCCATTAAGAGGCAATAATGACATAAAAACGTTTATCTAAAGCAAATTAACACTTTCCAGCTCCTTCCCGCCACGCTGTTCCCTAGAAATAGTTTTCGAGTACAAAGGAATTCTTCATCCAGTCATTCCTTCCTTCCTTCCTTCCTCCCTCTCTCCCTCCCTTCGTTCCTTCCTTCCTTCGTTCCTTCCTGCCTTCCTCCCTCCCTTCCTCCCTTCCACCCTCACTCCTTCCTCCTTCCCTTCCTCCCTTCCTCCCTCCCTCCCTTCCTTCCTTCCTTCCTCACTCCTTCCCTCCCTTCCTTCCTCCCTCCCTTCCTTCCTTCCTCCTCTCCTCCCTTCCTTCCTCCCTTCCTCCCTTCCTCCCTCCCTCCCCTCCTTCCTCCCCCTCCCTCCCTTCCTTCCTTCCTTCCTTCCTTCCTTCCTCACTCCTTCCCTCCCTCCCTTCCTTCCTCCCTTTCTTCCTTCGTTCCTTCCTGCCTGCCTTCCTCCCTCCCTCCATTCTTCCTCCTCCCTCCCTCCCTTCCTTCCTTCCTCCCTCACTCCTTCCCTCCCTCCCTCCCACCCTCACTCCTTCCCTCCCTCCCACCCACCCTCCCTCCCACCCACCCTCCCTCCCCTTCCTTCCTTCCTTCCTCCCTCACTCCTTCCCTCTCTCCCACCCACCCTCCCTCCCTTCCTTCCTTCCTTCCTCCCTCACTCCTTCCCTCCCTCCCACCCTCACTCCTTCCCTCCCTCCCACCCTCACTCCTTCCCTCCCTCCCACCCTCCCTCCCTCCCTTCCTTCCTTTCTTCCTCCCTCACTCCTTCCCTCCCTCCCACCCACCCCCCTCCCTTCCTTCCTTCCTTCCTCCCTCCCTCACTCCTTCCCTCCCTCCCACCCTCACTCCTTCCCTCCCTCCCACCCACCCTCCCTCCCTTCCTTCCTTCCTTCCTCCCTCACTCCTTCCCTCCCTCCCACCCTCACTCCTTCCCTCCCTCCCACCCTCACTCCTTCCCTCCCTCCCACCCTCCCTCCCTTCCTTCCCATCAATACACGTTAAACACAATAAAAACGTTATTTTATATCACATTTGATCACAGTACAGTTTATGCGTAAATGCGTCCACAAAATCACTTACTCGGTTATGAAATTGCAACAATAAAGTGGTATGACAACGAAGAACATATAACCTGAACTGACGAAACAGCAACGTCGACTTGCTATAAACAGTACTGCAGGTTATTAGAGTAAAGTGACAAAGTAACCGCTTAATACAGGCGAAAACAATAGAAAAAGCTCGTTGGGACTTAACAAAAGGTGACCACGACCGCTTAAAGTGCACGTAAAGGCAAAAATTTTCGTTCTTAAGGTAATTCTGTCCACTTATAGTAAACATATTTTACCATTTTCACCTCGAAATTTTGCTTTTCATGTGTCACACAAGCTATGTAAAGTTAGCAAAACTAACAGTCATATGGACCATGACCGTGCTGTGAGAGGCATGGGCCTAGTTAACGCCACAAACTGCTTGGCATTCAAGTTTTAAGAGTTTTTGCATTGCAAAACGTGTGACCTAAAATCGAGAATTGGCCCATGCCTCTCACAGCACGGTCTTAAGGTGTCTTTAGGTACATTGTAATAGAGTGTGTGCAGAGCGGCCATGTTGGAAGACCAAAACAATGAAATGATTTTCCTTTGGGAAATAAATCATTATTATGCAAATATTTTGTATTGTTTTGTCCTCCAGCATGCCCGCTCTGCACATTCTTTATAGAGGTTTTAATTACAGTAATTAATGGAAATAATTTTCGGCACTTTGACAACTGATCGCTTAATATAGGATGGCCGCTTAATAAGAACAGGAATATCGCATCCTATATATCTGTCCAGTCAAAAGTAAGAAACAATTGCCACAATCACAGAATGTACTGTTAGCAAAGGGGAAAAACCAAAGGGTTTCCTTAAACGCTGAAGTTATTGGTAATGCTATCTAAACAAGTTTAAATTTTATTTTATATTTTCATTTTTTAGAGAAACCATCTCAACAGTTTTTGGTAACAGTTACCGTTCGAGATAGAGTTTACGATCCTGCCTATGACGACCTTGAATCTCCAAGATCGCGGGCTCTTGTTGTTGAGATTGAGTTTATTCTTGTGCCTTACTTCAGAAGAACATTTCCCTTGTTCCTACGCATCGTCATCATCAGATTCTTCCCAGGAAGCGTGGGGGTGGATTTTGAAATGGTCTTTGCGCCAGCATCGAACATAACGAATACTTCTATTGTCGAAAGGCTTCAGGAAGACAACGCCACCTCGGAAGTGCAATTTCTGGTGTTTGGCAAGGTATCCGCCACCAAGATTACGCCAACTACTTTGCCACCTAGTACGACTACTACTCCTCCAACAGGTACGTTGTTGTTGGTCTTCAGCTCTTATAATTGTTTTCTTTGAATTCAGGGCACTAATAACTAACATGCTTTACTAGTCTGGTCCAGAGCAGCACCTCATCAGGTACCGAGTCTCAACTGGTCTCTGACGTCTGCCTGAACTTTCGCTTCTTTTATGACTTTTTAAAGTCTTCAGCCACTGGAGAACTAAAACTTTCAGTCGGTCCATCATGTAATTAATCAAATACCGTCCAGAAATAAACGGTGGTCATAAATCTCACAACCAGTTATTGTAAGTAAGATCACAACTATCGATGCAGTCGGGATTTTCACATATACGCCCGGAGACGCAAGCAACATTACAATGTTTGATAAGCGATGGTAAATAAATCTTACCATCGATTGCTTACGGCCCTATAGCACGTTTGGTTCGCTAATCTTAGTTGTATGCCTAACGTCTTTCAAAATAAATGACTTGTATGGCCTTGCTCTTTCCGCGTTACCAGTTGGTTCAATAGGTGTGAGAAAGCTCATAAATTTTGATTCCCGTCGGGGACTCAGATTATATTTGTCCCATCCTCGTTACAAACACCGGTAACTTGAAGAATACAACAATCACCAGCAAACAGGTGGTGTGGGGAATTCTATTACCGGTGGTCGGTATGGAATATTTTATATTGTAGCACCGGTAATCTACAATATATAATTTCTCAAACGACTTTTTACCTCCTTAGTTTTGCAACTTTCTTATAAATATGTGGACTTGTGAACGGTTTGCTGAAAATAATTTTAATACAACTTTGTCTTATACATTCATCCATCGACCCATGCATTCCTTCCTTCCTCCCTCCCTCCCTCCCTCCCACCTTCCCTTTCTTCCTTGAGTTCCTCCCTCCTCCCTCCCTCCCTCCCTCCCTCCCCACTCCATTAACTCATTTACATGTTTCTACTTAACCAGTTTTAATTTGTGATTTTCGACAACAGAGTCTCCTCAACTCGACGCGTGGATTATTGTGGCGATTGTAGGTGGAATACTTTTCTTCCTGCTTCTTTTGTTGCTGTTAATTTTAGTGGTGAGTACGTGTTTGAGGTTTCTTTACGCCGTTAGGTATCCGGGGAGAAGACTTACGTATATCTTTTAAAGCTGCAGATTGGAGTATGAATTTGTGATGCTTTCAAGGGACGGGTTCTTTTAAGGAGGCTCGCACCAGTTTTTTTGGCCTTGGGTTGTACCTGTTCAAAACAATTTCCTATAGAAGTCAAGCTTCGATTTCTTTGACACCACAACATCTTTTCGACGTATGATCAAAGTTTATTTCCTTACTGGTTTCCATGGCGACGGTAAGGCGTGGCCACTCATTTTGAAAAAGTTCAATCAATTTTGTCGAAATAAAGTCAGACACTTCATAACGAGGAGTATAAACTACTCAAGTTCCACAACTTGTAAACCAAATTAGAAAAAAACCTGTAACAGCGTTTTCAAGTAAATTGCAAATAAACTTTTTAAGGCCGGTTCTGCTCATTCCCGCATTTTTCTTCAAGCTTTACATGCAAATGTTAAACCTTTTCACTTTTGTTCTCTGTTCAAGGAACTAACATGGTAGCAAAGCATTAGTTCAATTTAGATTGAGCCTCCTTGGTGGCTGTGATTGTAAGATATTTAACTACGAATACAGCTAAATTTATGCAAATTACCAGCTTTGTGAACTTGTGCGTACTTTCAAATATTCTTTGTAGTGTCAACGAAATCGAAACTTGTCTTCTGTAGGAAATTTTGATTTCATCAGGTACACCCCAAAGCCAAAAGAACTGATGCGAGCCTCCTTAAGTTAGTTACTCAGAAACACGCTAGTATTTGTATACTAAATGCTTAAATTATGACGTCAAGTAATGGGGAGGTAGACCTAATTTCAAAACGTTTTAGAGAGGGACAGGGTTAACTTTAAAAATACTACACATGGTGATTTGGGTCACATAGAACTCTCTTCGAACGCCTTTAAATTATTTGCCTTTCCCCAACTTAACTGAATCCTGGTGCTGTTCTCTGCTTGAATGGATAGCCTTCGGTGCTGGGGTTTGTTCGCTTGCCTTGTGGGCTATAGTTCAAGCCTCTTGGGTAATGCCGTTTTTGATATGACTTCAACGCATTGAGGTAATGGGCTCCTGATTTTATTTAATACAATTGACCTATGTTTTTGTCACAGCTGAGATACCGGCGTAAACGAAGAAGTGGGTTTGGAGACATTTCTTTTGATGACTACTCTGGAGTGATCTCTCACAGAGGACGCTTACGAGCTCACATCAACAAAACTCCGGTGAGTTTTAGCGCTTTGATAGTAATACACGGCTTTTCATCAGTCTATGGTGATGGTGATGAATTTCTTGTAGTGTAATTATATTTTCATAATGCGCTTAGAAAATGGAGGATTGGGGAGCAGGGTTGGCGTAGTGGTGAGAGCGATCGCTTTCCACCATTGTGACTCGGGATTGATTCCCGGACTCGGCGTCATAAGTGGGCTGCGTTTGTTGGTTCTCTACTCTGCTCCGAGAGGTTTTTCTCCGGGTACTCCGGTTTTCCGCTCTTCCCAAAAACCAACATTTTATTTGATTTATTTAGAGCTGATCTGATTTAGTCTCCCCAATTAGTAGAGCATCTGTGCTCGGCTAAATAGATTTGAGACTTAAATAAATAAATAAATAAATAAATAAATAATAATAATAATAATAATAATAATAATAATATTATTATTATTATTATTATTATTATTATTATTATATAATTCGGCATGTTTACCTTGTACCTCATTCGATCTTAGCTGGTGCCGATCAGATCCGTGATCCTGTTGAGAACATATCATTCAACTGCATGTACGAATGACTGTACCGAACCGCCGCCCTCATAGCTCAGGCCGTAATAGAGGACCGGACTACCGTGCGGGAGGTCGCGGGTTCAAACCCCGTCCGGACCAACAGTCAGAGTCTTTAAATAATTGAGGAGAAAGTGCTGCTTTGTAATGACATCTGCAAATGGCGGGGAGTAGACTTTCTAGTCTTCTCGGATAAAGAACCCACATACTGTTCGAAAAGAGTAGGGGACGTTGTTCCCGGTGTGGTGGGTTGGGTAATGCTCGGAGATATTAGCTGTATAAGCTACTCTAAAATCCGAGGGTAAATAAAGTATATGTATATGTACTGTCAGTAAAGTGATAAAGAAGTGGCTTAACGTACGTGTTTGTAATATTCAGTGTACTGACGTCATTTTGTTTGTTGTTTTCAGACTCATTTGTGGCATGAAAACGACTTGGTGAATGAAGCGTACATCTAGTGCGTCATGTTACCGTCATGATTTGTCAATGGAACACAGAAACGCCTAAAACTAGACTGTTTCTTAACAAGCATGTGAACATACGCTTGATTAGCGTGGCTGAAATATGTCCGGTAAAATTCAAGTCACTGAAAAACTTGCAAAAATCGCAGTGAATCAAGCACGTAACTACGAGAAAGATAATAAGCGTACACGTTTTCTTTGAGAGGTGTGAATAGCTAAAGAGGAGAACAGATCAGTGCGCATGTAGATTTAACTGTTAATTAGTCTCACCTATACTTTGATAAATTGCATTCCACTCAACTGAATATAACTTCTAAAGAACACCAATAATTAGATCGAACTGAATTCCGAAGCGTTGAGCAAACTATAAAGGCCAAGGAAAGTGAGAAATAGTACTCCTCCCTTCCGCGTTTACCATAATCCTGTTATAAGTCTACTCAAAAGTGAACGTTGCTGAAAGGAGTTAGCCTTTAATTTTCTCCCTATTTTCCGTCGGTCATTTTCCAGGGATGTGTATCAGAAATGCCTTTGACTAGTCAATCAGTTAGCTGGATTTAACAGCCGACCGCCTTGTTAGTGACATTTAGCGTACCAGTTCATTTATCTGTCGTTTGTTTAGTTTAGGTATTGCAAATTAAAAAGGTTTGGCACAAAAATGACCAATAGAAAATGTCACGTGCAGACAAAAAGATGACCAGCTGTGCTTTTCAGTTTTAAACGTATTTTTGCGTGGCATTAACCACTCTGTAATAATCAGATGTCTTTCCAACACTTTGTTGGGGACTGGAATGCTTACGGCTGCCACTAGAGTATTAATGACTTGCATAACAAGTCGCGTTTGAAAGTCTGTAGATATTGCCTACTGTTAAAAACAGAATATAATGCAACCTCTCTGTAGAAGTTTGAGAGAACTTGTCACAGAATTTACCCTTCTCTCAAACATCTACCGCACACCCCTCTGAAGGCATTTTCTATTCAATTTTTTCAGGTGAAAATAAATTATTTGCAGATTAGATGAAATAATTATTTATAGATATAATGCCAGGAAAAAGAAGACAATTGAGTTCGTATACCTTAGGAGAGAAATTTAGTCTTTTTTAGTTTGTTATGGGAAGCGCGTATGTAAGGACGTTTCGCATTGATGATAATTGTTTACTTTTTGTAATTTTTTTGCTCTTTTTTGTCGCAACTTACATTAATTAGAAAATAGACATTGCATTTCATTTGTAATTATTGAATTACTTTGACTAAATAAGTCATTTATTGTTATTTTTGGTCCTTAACCACTAAACATCTTTTTTTTAAGCTGGCGCTTTAACTTAACCCTAGGGCTTACGATAGATCACCGACGGGAAGGTGAATGAGCCCACGCTAACCACCACCACCACCTCCTCTTCGCTTTTTCTCTTCATCTTGCGCCTCCTCCTCCTCCTCCTCCTCACCCCGCTCCGCAAATGAGGAAGCCGCGGTACTCTGTGCATGTGGTAAAGCACTGGTTCCACGTCACCCTCATAACAGGCCGCTCATACAGCAAGCCCATGAAAACTTGTGAAGACGACAATGAAGACGAAGAAGAGGAAGGAGGAGGAGGAGGAGGAGGAGATGTTTGCGCATGGGTTTATGAAGAATACTGTACCCCTCGCCTATGTCACGCAACGGCATTTTTATTGTTCCCAATTACCTGCCTCTGAAAGCTGCAAGATCTCAACCACAAAGCATCCTAATTATACAGGTTTGTCAGACGGAACTAAAAATATAGTTTATGTTGATTGTGGCAGATAAAAAATAACGAAACCCCATTAAAACTTCGAACCACATATCACCGTTACAAGAGCATAAGGGGCAAGAAGGTGAAAAAGCCGAAATCAGAGAATTTACTTCCCGACTTGTCCCTCGAGCTGCAACAACTCAATGAAGCAATGAAAACTAGAAACATTCATGTCATGGTGCCATACTAACAGCGGCACTTAAAGAAACAAAAGAACCCACTCTTCCAATAATGCAAAAACTTTTATAGAATGCCCAGAAAGGAAGCAGCTGACATCACACTCTGATCACTACATTAGCATAATGAACACTTGCATTTTATCAGTGAAACAGCAAAGCATTCGATCAAATTTCACTTCCCTTCGGAGAAAACCGTGCAGGTTTTAAGAATTGTTTTTATAAAAATTCACATCGTCTCACGCTGAACCACCTAAATGGCAAAACTGCTTTAATATTTCCTCGCAATTTGTATGGCCATATTTTGACTTAAGCCCCAAACCAAATAGGGCGAAAGCCCTTCATTTCTTCCTCTTTGCGTTCTATGCATATGTTACGGTTCAATATTTTTATCTTTGGTTTAAGTTTTAAACTAATTACCATACATTCCCGGGCATACATTGCCATACCCAAAACCGACTTAAGCCAAGGATAAAATTGAACTACAACTAACATATATTGTGCTCAGCAACACATGAAAATCTCTGTGTGCCTCTAAGGCAAGTGGATGAGGGACGTTTTCACTTTTTCGTATAATTCGACTGTTGACAGTTTATAAAAACAGGTTTTTAGTTTTGTTTATAGCGATGGGAATAAATATTATAGCGGAGAGTAAATATGCATGCATGTTATTAAGACGGAGAGTAAAAACATAACTGGAGACATTTTTTTTGGTAAAGATGATGATGATGGAGAATACGGCTACAGGCGATAACTAACAAATTTCTGAAAGGACGCATGATACAGGAGACAAGAATTTTTGCGGGAGTTTGCCACAGTAAGGGGTCGGCTTTGTGTACACTTTCCTGCCAAATGTGAGGTCAGTACCCACAGCAGGTGATGGTGACTAAAATCAACCCTTGATTATTGAACGGACTACTATCGACAGCTGTCACAATTGACATCGATCAGACAACTTCAATCCTATCATTAATTTTTGCCGTCTCTTCTCAGCCTATCATGGACTTTTCTATTTATAAGGCGAAGGTTAAAGTCAATAGTCCGGCGTATACTTCGTTCCGTGCATAAATTATTACACCCTTGCTCTGTCTCATGTCAATACTTTATTAAAGAGATGGAAAATTAAAGTTACAAAATATCTCTCGAAAGGGGATATCTAGAGGTCAACCCTATATAAAAGATTCCCCGAAATAAAAAATGAAAAGGTAAAATCTAAAAGCTAAGACGTTATATACAGATAATTGAAACTGTTGGTTTAATCAGTAGTAAGAATACTGCTTGTGGTAGCGCTCGCGCTGGCTGCCCCTACGCTCGTGTTGGGTGCTCCCGAACTCGACTGATGACTCGAGCCAGTGTTACCACTGTCGGCCGGTTGTGCGTGAGACTGCAGACAGCTCATAATAGTGCGACACATGGCTGTTGCCATATCTTGCGCCAAATGTAATTTGAGGGCATCATTTTGAGCAGTTTCAAAAATTGGGTGTATCACGAGGACTCACACGACTGTGACAACAGGTCTGAAGGAAACAGCACCGCGAAAATGCAGTTAAGTGTTCATCAGAATGAGGCTAGTCTGGTGCATGATTTTCCATTCACTGCGCATATAATCGCGCAAACAATTTGATTTATATCAAACCATGACTTATTTGAAACCATCGTATTTTGTATGATGTAATGCGTTATATGAAACCATGAATTATATCAAACCATGAATTACATGAAACCGTAAATTGCAGGAAACCATGAATTATATGAAACCATGGATTATATCAAACCATACATTATATGAAACCATGAATTATATCAAACCATGAATTATATCAAACCATGCATTATATGAAACCATAAATTATATGAAACCATGCATTATATGAAACCATAAATTATATGAAACCATGAATTATATGAAACCATAAATTATATGAAACCATGAATTATATGAAACCATAAATTATATGAAACCATGAATTATATGAAACCATGGATTATATTAAACCATATAACTTATATCAAACCATGACTTATATGAAACCATAAATTATATGAAACCATGAATTGTATCAAACTATGAATTATATGAAACCATAACTTATATTGTTTGAAATAACGAGTCTGTGTTAGAATTCATGGTTTGAAATCATGTTGCAAGTATTGTTGTATTGTTTGAAATAATGAATTTGCCTAGCAGACTTTGTTTGAAATAAAGTCAGGACGGGAAGCCGATTGTTTCAAATAACGGGTGTTAGGGGCAAACAATGGTTTCAAATAATGCGTGGGAAAGTTTGTATTGTATGAAACAAATGATTAAAGAGGAAGATATTGTTTCAAACAAACGGCATAACAGATGAAAGTATGGTATGATATAATAACATTTGTTGAAATAATTTTAAAATAATTTCGATATAATTTACTAAAATAATTTTTGAACATTTGGCGCCCCATAGTATTCTCCCTGGATTTTTCTGATGGAAACACATGGTTCTTAAATTTCTGTACGCACGCTTAATTTAGGAAGACGATTGAAAATATAATTATGCAAGACTTTAAACAAGAGAACTTTCTTTAGTGAAAGTTTTTTATGGGTAAAAAGAAAATTGGGGTAAAATTAATAAGGAGCTCAAGCAACGACGACGACAACGGCGACGAGCACGCCACAAAAAATAGGTTAAACTGATGAGCAAAAGCAATAGCTCTGCAAGTGCTCTTAACATTTCGGTGCATTTCTTTGCCGTTTTCTCCAAAACAATAACGCGGAATGACCAAAGTTCAAGGTTTTGTCGAGAATGGGAGCTCAGAACGGTAAAACTGTCTTTCTTTTCCTTCACATCAAAGCCGTTTATAGCAATTCGGACCCTGCAAATACAGTAACAAGACGCTATTATATTACTTGTGTGTTTAGCTCTATTCTCTCCACCCCCCGTGTTGTAGGACGGAGCACTTGGGCGTACAATATTGATCGTGGCAAAATCAACGCTGTCGTTTTTCTTGACTTAAAAAAGGCCTTCGACACAGTTGATCACGAGATCCTTTTATCCAAGTTAAGCCACTACGGCATATGTGGAAACGCGTACAAATGGTTTGAGTCATATTTAGATAATCGCGCACAAATGTGTTCCATTAATGGGTCGTTATCTAATAGTCGCTCACTAAGTTGTGGCGTCCCTCAGGGAACGATTTTAGGGCCACTGCTATTCCTGTTATATATCAATGATCTTCCGAATTGTTTATCCAATTGTGAACCGAGGATGTACGCCGATGACACCCACCTTACATATGCAGGTGATTGTGTAGACAATTTGCAGTTGTATGTAAACCAAGACTTAGAAAATGTCCACAATTGGTTGAGAGCAAACAAACTTACGCTAAATATGACTAAAACCGAGTTTATGCTCATCGGTTCAAGGCAGAGATTAAGTACTCTCACAGATTCTCCGACACTCACAATTAATAATAATCAAGTTAGCCAGGTCACCACCGCAAAATCTCTTGGAGTGACCATCGATAACAAACTCGACTGGAGCGGTCACATCGATAAACTAACGAAGAAGATCGCTTCTGGAATTGGGGCAATAAAACGAATAAGACACCTTGTCCTCAAGCGACTTTGCATCTAATATATCAAGCTCTGATTCAGCCACATTTTGACTATTGCAGTATTGTTTGGGGAAACTGTGGGATAACTCTGCAGAACAAGGTACAAAAACTACAAAACAGAGCAGCCCGTGTTTTGACTTATTCAAATTATGATGCTGATGCCTGTCACTTGTTTGAGCACCTGGGATGGAAAAACCTAGCTTCCCAACAACAAATACAAAGAGCCATAATGGTCTATAAGTCTCTGCACGGTTTAGCTCCAGACTATTTATGTTCAAAATTTGAAAGGCGAGAAAACACCTATAACCTAAGAGACTCTGAGAATAAACTTAATGTTCCATTGCCGCGCACAAACTACTATAAAAATAGCTTCAGCTATAGTGGTGCCACTCTTTGGAACAGTCTTCCATGTGACGTAAGACAAGCAGAGTCTCTTAGGATATTTAAACGTTTAATTAAAGAAGTACGTTGAGGCACGGCATTCGTGGAAAGCAGCTTTTAGTTAGGTCCATGTTTTAAAAGTATAGTGTTTTATAAATAGTATAGTTAAGTATAGTGTTTTATAAATAGTATTTGAGTATTTTATCCATTTAATGCATTACTTGTAGCTGATGAATTGTCCGTGGGTAAATAAAGACTATCTATCTATCTATCTATCTATCTATCTATGCGTACTTGGGATGATGATTAAAGTTGCTCGAGGTTTGTAATGGCGTGGTTTTTAGTCTGTGGATACATCCGAATAATCCGTTGGTTAAATCCGAGAAAACGCTACAGTTATATTTTTAGTCGACGGTTTCGTTGCCGTTACCATCGCCGTTGCTTTGTTTAAGCTCCCTATTACAACTTCAAAGAGTGGCCTCCCGGGTTCCCGTCAATTACGACTTGTTTCCATAGCGAAACTAGACGGCTTTTGCGGGATCAAAGGGAACTTCACGTGAAGTTCACGTGGTCACTTGCATGGCGTTATAGTTAATTTTCCTCAGGGGAAAATGAAAAAAGGAACTGATGAAAGATGTACATCTCATACTTTTTGACATAATGTCGGCAGAGAAGATTTGCTTCTTGAAGTTTTCAAAGGGTAAAGAAGGGTAAGAACGTC
>JAEMWC010001998.1:0-10000 GCA_016490735.1 Pachyseris speciosa | reverse complement strand
AGAATACGGTCCGAAAAATTGACCAATCACAGTGCGCGTACTAAAGTGAGAGATATAAAAACTAAAAGCGATTTCGTCGCTCGCTCCTTTTCCCGCGCTTTGCATCAGCTACATTTCTTTGCTCGGGGTTTTGAATTTTACGATGTAAAAGGAAGAGATACAGAAGATCGTTCATCGTAGTTGATATCAGTTGTTTACTCGATAAGCCATTTCTTTACGACTTTATATCATCAACCATTCCATTCATCTTCCTTGTAGAGAGTCAACACTGTTTCAGAATTTACCTTTGACGATTACAGCAAAGCCATTGTGGAGGTAACAATTTTTTTTATGGTTACTGTTGATCTATATCTACGAGCACTTTATTTGACCAAGTAAACGTAGTTCACTTTAGCTCTCACATTTTAGACATGTGATAACTTTGAAAACGGCATCACGCTCAAGCTAGCAGCTCGTCTGTTGCCATTATCGCCAACTTTCAATTAATTCAGTCTTGGCTGCTCGTTGATGACAGGAATCATCTTTGACGTCGCATTCCCTGGCGCCTGCGAAAGGTTTTGGTGTTTCTCTGAAAAAGGTAAGAATTACCTAACAATAACCGCGCTACGTGACCAATTTTAGTATAAAATTTCATGTAAGGTTCATTAAAAGTCCCTTTTTTGCCTTATAGAGCAGCGTTTCGTGTCATTCATCAAAGCAATTAAACGATCCTGTTTCCAGCTTCGTTCCACATGGTTAGTATATTGAAGACCGGCATATGAAATATTAAGTGGATTTGGATTAACACCTGCTAGGTTTGTCTTTGCCAGAACTCACCCAAAGTTCTATTTACACGTCTTATATTTTTTCATAAGATCGTCGTGACGCTAAAGCAAAATATAAAAATAAACTGGGAATTGAACGAGAGCCAACCAGAGAGAGTGGGGGAGGGTGTGGAAAAAGAAAAGAAATTAAATAGAAAACTTCCAGGGATAGTCTATGTATGCACGGGTATGTGTGATTATCAGTGTTAACGGTTTTTCTTTTTTGACAACCTGTTTCTCTGAATCAAAAAACCTCATTATTAAATTTACCGTTTTTTGATTCAGAGAGGCTCCCCGATGTATTTCAGGCTAATTTGTATGATTTTCAAACTTGGATGCAATTCATAATTAGAGATTTTGTCCTGATTTGTAGAATTGTACCTTAAATCTCACATGCCCAGAAGTGTCTTGGCGCAGATGGAGCGGTGCGGCAAAGATGTGGGAATCTCGACCGGTGGGTTTTAGTTTTATAGTTTGTTAGCGTAGCGTGTTGATATATTGCTAACAAAAACATACAGCCGGTTTCTCTTTCGCTGAGTTGTCGCCCAACTCAACTTGTGATGTACTGATGTTTAGTATTTTGGTGAATGAAACTCACATGGCTGTATTCTTTGTGTGGCAGATGCGTTTGTGATGCAATCCTTCCGCGTGGATAAAGTCTCTTTTAAGTGAGAATGGTACATTGCCGCACACGAGATTGGCATCGCAATAAAGGAGCATATTGGCAGTGGGGGGATGAGAGAATGCCATAAGGCTATTATTTCAAATTTTCCGACGCAATTTGCCGTGCAGGCCCCCAATGGATGGGTTGCCAAATTTTACAAACCTGAAGTGCCCGGCAACGCGTACGACTTGTGTAGAATGGTAGGCGTTTGAGCCTGTAAAATCCAATTGCGGTGCTATACAGTACTCTTATGCTCATACAATGCGAGTGGATAGTGTTGTCGTTGTTGTTAGCTTTGGTAGCTTTGCCACTTTTTAAAGAAACAGAAAAAGTGAAAGTGTTATCTTGGTTTGGCTTCGTTAATACCCAGCTTAATCGCCATGGCCCTAAGTTGTAGTGGGTTTGCCGCCTGACCGATTATCGAGTCAGCTTACTTTTACAAAATTTCAAAGGGTAGGGTTTAAAGGTGCAAATGTCTCCCACAGAAAACATTGAAAACTATATTTCCGTAGTTGTCTTTATTCCAAACTAAATAACCAAATGAAACTGTGTAATGATATTCACACAACAGTTTGAAAGTCGTCAGTTAAAAGCCACAACTTCCCCTCCACCCCTCGGGTTGGGATGACGCTAGGAGTTGAAAATGGGAATCAAACTTCTCTTTTGCACTGTCGATAGATAAACCACTGAGTATGTTCTTTATCCGTTCAGGACGTCCAAACACAAGCAATTGCGGAAAAGATGGGGAAAATTTTTCGCCACACTATCAAGGGCCTTGCAGGATTTGGAGAATTTCCTAGGTATTTATTTCATATGGTATATGTACTGAAGATATAATTACAATGTATTCTTAAGTTATGTTACACACAAATACACACAGACACACACTTATTCCAAATTAAACAGTGTGTGTTTATGTATGTTTGTGTTACCTAACACGATATGTTGTCGCCACCCGGCTTTAAAAATGTGATAATGACTTTATGAAAGATTTTATTTTCTTAGCTTCGCCAAACAAAAAGATGAGTGACACCAAAAAAAAAAAATGTACGTATAGACACAGGAGTGCAGGCGAGGACACCACAACAGTGAGCGCCAATTGCTGCGGGCCCATAACACGGATCACACTAAGAACTCTGAAAAATTACAATATTATCTAAAAACAATAGGTAATGTTCCCCCCTAAATTAAGGGCAACATTACAGGACAAGCAAACAGATTTAAAAGAGCGAGAGTCACCAGGGGTGTAGGAGGCGACAAGAGCTTGTTTATACTAAGGGCAGCTTTAAAAGAACTGAAAGAGCAAGCAACAGATAGACTAAGATCTGCAGCAAGAGCATTCCATATTCTGCTGGTTCTGTTAAAAAGCGATCTTTGAAAGGTAGTTGTTTTACATGGCCTAATAAAAAATAAAGTGATCTAGTTCTTGTTGGGGCTTGTATCCAAGGAATAACAGTTGGATTAATTTCAACACGCCCAGTTACGGCGGACTGGCACTGAGACTGTGGCCGATGTTTATTACTTTTTGTGCATCCCCTTTTCATTTTGGTCCTTTTTATGTGCTACTGCTAGTCCCTTTGTGTGTTCGTGTTCTCAAAGAATCTGCAAAGTTTTATACAATGACATAGACACGTGAACCAAAAATCGGCTAAGATAACAATAATTGCGGATGAACGTGACGTCAGCAATAAACAACAACCGATCAATCAATCAATCAAGTTTCTTTATGCATTATTTAGATATAATAGTTAAGATAGAGCAGATTTGTTGTTATGCGCACAGTAACCAAAGTAGCGAAAGCTACAGTGCAATACAGACGCGGAATACACTCATAGTTCTCGCTGCTGTTTCTTTTGTTATTATTGTCATTGTTAGAGCTATTATCGTTGTAGCTGTTTTTAGTTTTTATTTACTTACTTTTTTGTCTGGTTATTTTCGATAGAATAATCCCATCCTTTCTTGTTCAACGGAAAGGGACCGCTGAGTTCTTCACCGTTGAACCAAGGATAATCAGCAAAGGACTGTACCGCAAGTACATTAACAACGATGGTGTACCCACTCAACTGGGTCAAACCAGTGTAGTGGGCCAAAAATGCTTGGCATTCGCACACTGGTCAATGACCTTTACTCGCCGCAAATTTATTATCTGCGATGTACAAGGTGAGGAATATGCCTTTGATCAGTCAGTGCAATCGCGATATTTTCTATAAGCTTGTAAATCACTGCTACCTTTTATACCCATTTCTCCTTCACTGTAGTGATTTGCTTTGTTTTCCTTTGTGAATTCTTCATGAAAGAAACTTTATCTTGCAACCCGTGCTTGACTTAAGCTCAGGAACTAACGCATGTTCCATCTACATTTTCACATTGTTCAAGGAACAGACGATGCGCTAACAGACCTCCAAGTAGCGTCGGTGGACACAGAGTAAGTTTGCGGAATTTATTGTTCAAGGTATAACATTTTTTTTACATTCACATTGCATCATTCAAAATTATGTGTTAATAGGTTGTTTGGCGTCGGAAACCTCGGCGAGGACGTTTTCACAACGTTTGAGATTTCACACAGATGTAACCGCTTCTGTAAACTTCTTGGTCTCGACGGCAAGGAAGGTAGATATCATTCTATGCATGAATTGTCACTTAAATGACTTTTAGTCAGGAGTTGGTTGAAACTTATTAAGTGTTTTTATTATGTTTTTAGGCAGTGGTAGTGGCTTCACGCCAAACCGTGTTCGCTAACTAATCTCAGGCTCTTGTTAAAATGACTAGCATCTGTCGTAAAATACTGTGGTTTTCTATTTTTTTTGTTGTCATTGCAGTCATGTCAGTTAAAGACACTTTTTACTTTATTTCCAGCTGTTTGTCAAGACCAGGAATTTGCTGTGCTGCGAAATATGGGCATCACAGCCAAAGATGTGGTGGCAAATATGCTGGTAAGGTTTGTAACATTTCTAGCTAAACTACACGACTTTACGTGGTTACGTTTGCACCTCACAGCACAAAATTAACAAAAAAATGTTAATTTCTTATCTTGTTAAATGACAAATAGAATGACTTGACAGCCATAATGCGTGGGGAAAAGAAGTGCACCCGAATGGACCAGTTCAAAAAGGGGAACATCCATCAGAGAGCGCTACTTCCGCCGCCTGCAGATGCACTGGTAAGCCGCTTGAAAGTCACGGACTATAACTATTAGAGTGGTTATTTTTGGTGTCAACAAAGGCCATAAATGACAAAACTATACAGTGTGGCGAAAGTATATTCAAACATCTGGTAATTGACGTGAATTTCTATCGTTTTCATTCCGAACAGACTGATGTTGTTGCTGACGAACTGGTAAAGGTTTTTGGACCAGCCAGGCACAAAGAAGTTCTTTTGGTGCTTGTACCCGAGGTAAGAAAATTGTTGTGTCATAAGTGCACCACAAGTAGTTGTTAAAAATATTTGGAATCCTAACATCTTAATACTTGACATAAAGTACACAGATGTACCTTACGGATGGTTCAACATTTTTGTAATTAAAAAAATAAATAAATAGAAATCCCACGCCTTTAAATATCCTTCTTGATGTTATTACACTGTATAGGTCCGAGATCGTATAAGAACGATGGCGAATAGAAAAGAAGAGGTACGACATGTGCAAGTAAAAAGCGGCGCAGCAACAGAAAAGGAGGTAAAGCTGCATCTTGTAAAGGGATACAACTAAAAAGGGCCTGTAGTTAATGGTACATGTTACCGTATCAAGAAATTGTCCGTTGTTGTGGTCAAATTCGCGTCTTTACAGCTCCAAAGAAAACCCCTTTGTTGTTTGTTGCGCTTAAAGAACTGTGCCGAGACACTGCGACGAATCGCCGATAATTAATTTAAAATCGTCGCAAAATTGCCAGCGTGTCAAATTAACAGCTCTTGGAAGAGGAATTTGAAGGTTTTACGTCGTTGTAAAAACCTGTTTTATGAGGTATTGTTTTGCTGTACGCTATCGTTCAGAATGTTTTGTTTACTTTCTCTTACGCCATTCGTGAGTTTCACAGGTTTTTTGCACCGAGGTAGAGCCGATTTGAATGTTACTAATCGAACGAAATCGAAATGAATCGAACACCAAACACCCAATTGTATTCGATTGAGTTCGGTAATCGAACACTATCGAACTCTCGCAAAACATTTTGATCAATCAAACGTTCGATCAAGTTCTATTGGTTTCGATTTGTCTTATTAAGCTCTATCGCACAAATTTTTTTTTGGCTCCATTGTGTTCGATTATAGAACTGATCCAAACCAATCATTCGATTAGGTTTGATTAATAACGATGGGGGATAAGCAATTTTGTCAGTACTTCGGTTTGGCCGAAGATTTAAATTTCCCGTTCGTACATCAATTGGGATTAAGAATCTCCCTCGGGCATTTAGCTTACTATTGTTTCACCGCTCATGAGATTAGTCTTATGATCTCTTCAGCGCTTTGTTAACAATGCGTATTGAAATGCAACATTGACAAGCCTTTTAATTGTATACTTTTAGATTTCCTTCAAGAAAAAATACCCCACAGACCAAATTTTAATAAAATCCGGTCCATCTAGCAGCAGAAGAAGAGACGAGGTAAGTCGTTTATTTACGTTTCGGTCTTCATAAGTCTACTTCGTCTAAAGTCTCGCGCAGTCAAAACACATGATCAAAGACTTAGTGAAGACGGTGCAACTTTGTGCCATGCAACTTGTACAGCTTTTTCTGCGCGTGTCGTGCAATAATCCTAAAGCTTTCATCTTTCAATTGTACAATGTTATGAATGCGCGATAAAGTAGTAACTTTAAATCATTATGCATCTGAAAGTTTGTCTTTTTTTATTTATTTAGAATTAAGTTCATTCGTACTAGAGTAATCTACCTTCTATAACACGGCACTGTAATATCTCTGTAGCTCAGTATTGTCTCATAGAGATACCCTTGTATTTTATAAATTGAAAAAAACCACTATACTTTTAGGTTTCGTATTGGACTCAATTTAGAGACAACTACGAAAAAGGAAGCCAACAGGATGTTGTGCAAGGGGTCAAGAGAAGTAGAGAAGAGGTAGACGGAAACGAAAGTAATTTCCTTTAATTTTCCCATAGTAAACTCCCCTGTACAGTTACATTAAACTCACCTCGCCCAAGAATACTGTTTTTACACCTTTCTCGGTTAATGTTTTCATTGTTCTTTGTTAATTAATTAACTAATCGGAACTGAGATGTTTACATAAATTCACCAACAGAAAATATGTCGTACGGTCTCTGAACATGATCTATTTTTGTGTGAGCTACGTAGCGTGTTGACACAAGAACTGCTAAGACATAACTAACTAAAATTAAATTCCTTCGTTGTCACTATTTCATTTGCAGGATAATATAAGCAAAGAAATTCTAAACCACATGCAACGCCAGACAGAGCTGATGGAATTAATCGTAAAAAACCAAACACAGGCTGGGATGTTGGCCGACCATGAAGGAATACAGAAAAGTTATCATGTACCTGGTGTTCCATTTGGCCAGGCTGCTATTCACCCCATCCCAGTTCCTGGTGCACAGCCACTCATGCTGCCTGTTGCACCCTTATGTCGAATGCCAGGTGGTCAATCGTTATCAGTACCCAGTGGCCAACCCTGGGTATTACCTGGAGGTCAACAGTTCGCAGTACCTGGAGGTCACACTTTCCGATGCCCGTGAATCAGCCCTGGGCGATGCCGGGCGGACAACCCTTTGCGGTACCTTTTGGCCAAACCGCAGCCATTACCGGTGGTCAGCCCCTGGCATTACCTGGTGGACAACCTTTGGCGGCGCCCAATAGTCAACGTTGGGTGGCACCCGGTGGTCAACACTTGATGACCGTACCCGACGGTCAGCCCTTATCTATAAATAGTGTTCACCCCTTGGCGCTATCTAGCGGTGAACACAGGGTGGTACCTGGTGCTCACCCGTTGACAATACCCGGTGACGAACCTGGCAGCCAGCATGTGTCATTAGATGGAGGTCAACCCTTGGTACCCAGGGTTCCAGGTTTAGAAAACTTTACTTCATCGCCGTAGTTTTGACCAAACATTTGCAAGTCTTGTTCTTTACAAAATCCCAGTAGCTAGGAAAATTATTTTCAGCAATTATTTACAAATAATGCTTAATTTATAGAATATGAAAATGGCTATTTTAGATAACATTACTTACATCGAGACATTTCAGTTTATCCGGTCTAAAAGTTTCGAGGGAGCTCTCAGATTTAATATCATTCAGTCCATTCCAGATCTTAGCTCCTGTAAACGCAAAGATTTTCCTGTAGTAGTTCGTTCTCGTCCTTGGTATGGCAATATCATCCCTTGATGTTCTGAGGTTGTATACAAAGGCTCCCGATTTCGCTGAGAAAATATCCTTTAAATGAGGTGTGTCATCCCGTTAAAAGGTTTGTTTCCGGCCTTTCAAAGAGCAAACGTTTTAGGCCAAAGCTAAGTTTTTGCATAAAGTTCAACTGTACGATACATTACGCTATCACATTAAATTCATATTTCCAAATTATTTCATTTTTTGTTTTGTCTCATTAATATTCATATTTTCTATTATCCGGATAATCGAGGTTCGACAGTACGATAGATGTACGGCACCACCAGGAGCCTGTAAGCTCTACATTTCACTGGCGGGGATAGTGTTGCACCTCTAGTATATACTAAAATAAGATAACAAACCAAAACACTTGGAGCTTCTTTACCTTTATAAATTTATTTCCTCAGAAGTGCTAGTACAGTACTCCATTTAATTGGACATTTGAAAGTAGTTTAAGAGCGATCGGTAGGCAGCACTTGCCTTCGATGCATCATCTACATAATCTTCTGGAATTAGGCCATCTACAGCTTCAATAAACGCAGAAGGAACCGGAGTCGGTAGCGACTCGGCGAAGGAAAATCTACCTTCCAAATAATCAAGATCGCTGCGTCTCGGTACGTGTCCCATATCTTGAAATCCTGTTTAAAGAATATGTGTTTCCTTTATTATTAAACGCAAGAGAGTTCGTACCCCACCTGACCGCAGTGGTGGGGAAAAATTGTTATGTGTCTTACGTATATCATATACCATATGCGGTTACTTAGGAGACTATGCCCGTTGGCTTCAAAGGCTGTCTAACTGGTGATAACCTGTGCGATAATGTAAAGCAATAAACAGGACTGCACACAACTTTAAGTATTGCCTGTAATATTCGATCAGTTTCGAATAAACAAATACAGACGAACACAGGCAGTAGCGGCTCTTTCTTGTCCCTTTTTGCTAGACAACCGCCCGCCTTGTGAAAAAAACTTTTTGTTATAATAAACAAATGAAATCCAGTCGGGACCAGAGACGCAGCCATATCCGTCTTGTTCTGCAGGCTATCGTGTCCGTTTTGAGAGAGTAGACATTTGATCCATTGTAGTCATGTGTGTATACTCTAAGAACCTGGGGCCGCTTCTCAAACGCCCCAGAAACCTAACGGGCCCGAAACCGTGTATTGAAATCAATATCTCAAGAGAATGAGGGTGTGTTCTGACCTCTGATAAAGTCCATTTTGTTTCTTTAGCTGATACCTTTACTGTGTAATTTTCGAAACTTTTGAAAAGGGTCCGTTATTACCGGGAGCTTCGATAGACTGGTCCCTGCTCACATAGCGAATTTCCGTTTTGTTAACATACTTGACATCTCAGCGCGGCTTCCAGAAAACTTCTTAAAAAGACTTATACGAGGACATTAAGAAAAGGTCAGCCCTGTCTGAATTTCACCTGACTGGAAAGTGAAGTGTGGCCATGCACAGTGATGGTGTTTCCGATGTTATTTTGATTTTCTTCAAATTGGAAGAGATGAGAAGGAACTGGGCCTCGTAGGGGGAAGAGCAAAAAATGGGGAGGGGCGAGATGCGACGGGTGGGACGGCCTATTACGCCCAGGATGAAATTTCAGCCAAGCTTAATTGAGACAAAACGGTGAACAGATGACGTCAAAATGTGATAAGAGGGAGGTAGAGGTAACCCAATTTAAAGAAATCATAATTAACATGAATTCCTGGAAAAAGTAGAGATCATCTGGAACGCCGTTTGGTACACGTCGATCTTTTTGTTTACGGATACGATGGGAATTATGCTGTTCTCGGAAGTCATCGAGCTCTTTTTGAAGAAGTGGTAAAAAGACGTGAAGAAAGCAATGTCTGAAATAAACAAGCACTTCGGATTATCACAGACATATATTGTTAACGAAACTGGAATCTTAGACTGATAGAAGCCCCCTCCTGGATATTGCAGGAACTCAAATCCAATGGGCCCTTCGCTGGATGTCAGTCACGTGGTACAAAAACGCCATGCTGGGACGGAAACAGCCACTGGACAAGACAATGAAAGAAAATTACCATACACCTTATTCCAAAATGGCGACTAATTTGTTATTCTTTTGTTTGCATGTTAATTAGCCCTGTGCCTCATTTTCACTTCAAACTTCTTTTGTATTTACACATGTTGACGAGGCAAAGAGGGCTAATTAACATGCAAACAAAAGAA
>JAEMWC010001997.1:22500-72530 GCA_016490735.1 Pachyseris speciosa | reverse complement strand
AATAGTTAACTAAACATCAAACATAACGCGAAACTGGATAAGGGAATAGGCTACACGGAAGTGTTTATAACCGAGTAGCAAGGTGGGTGCAAGTGTCAGGCATCAAACAATACGAAAAAGCGTCTGGTTCGATCATAATGTGCTAAAGACCTCAACCAGTGAATGACAAATATACTGTACCTATCCATAGCACTAAAGGGCCTTGACACCAAGAAATGGCGACCAAAAAACAATGGTCACTAAAACCCAAATCCGTTATCGAAACTGCTGCGGAATTATCCGAATAAGCTACAACCGTGTACAAAATAATCTACAAACAATGGGACATAATCTACAAAGAAAACTAAAGCAAAGATTAGAGAGCTCGCCTCATATCAAAATGATCTGAGATAAAGACTCCTCGAGTAACGCTACAGCAGAAATGACTGCAAACCGGATTAAATCTCTTTAGTTTCGACAAGTTACAAACTTATTCAGTAATAAACATTATAAAAGCTTGTTTGTCGACCACACACACACACACACGAGACTGGCCGTGACATGCTTTACGTGAGAACCAAACAGTAGGAATGATAACTAAGCCAGTTATCAACTTCTACGACTGAAATAACTGTAACGGAATTACAAATCACCTGCACAGGTATGAAATAATCGACTTACGAGAGAGTTTACCACAAATCAAATTAATTTGAGCTGAAAATAAAAAGATTTATCAACGAAGATCCCGAGCGAAGACCTACCTGTAGACGGATTATCTTGTCAGTTCAACACCACAATGATTTGTGTATCACCTCACTACATAAGGCAAGCTCATTTGAGTAAAAAACGTCGACAGGCAATTGCCACACACATCAAATGTCGGCCTTGACATGAATAAGGCGCATTGATTCTTACATATTTGAACCAAGTCATGAACTCTACTTTGATACGATAGTCCTCTAATTTAGATCTCCCGATAAGACATCCGACAAGGACCATCATAAACAGGATCACCACTAAAACTAAACTTGAAATAGTTTGAACTGAGTTTTCTAACCTCCAGGCAGAGTGAGGAATCAATGGGGGGGGGGGGGGAGAGGGGGGCTTCTCTCTTTGGTGTAAAAAGCCGCGAAAACTGTTTCTGTTCCACCGTCTGCGTACCGGCGTTCATTGTCATTCAAGAAGGCAGCATTAATAATTGTAAAAGGTATTTTCAGCCATCTGCAGGCTGAGGTTTTAGGTGAGGCCAGGGTGGTAAGCTTCTGGTGAGGCAGGACGAATTGCAAATATCCCCAGCCTCTCTTTCGTCTCTGTAAGTGCAAGCTGCTACTCTAGTAATGTTGATAAGTGTCTTATACAGCCTCGTCCTATAATTATAGAAAAGAACCGCTTATTAAACATTCAGCCGATCAGTGTCTCTTCTTTCAGGCAAATAACGTGTACCATCAATTGCGATACAAGGGATACAGTCTGTGTGTTGTTTTAAGGTAAACGGAATTTTCAGGAGTTTTTGAAAGAAATTTGTTCTTTTTGTGTCTTATCAGTTGTTTTGTGTACTAAACACGTTAATGCAGTAATTACATATTTCTAGCTGATTTTCATACAGAACGTAAATTACGTTATGAGGTTGTTATTTTCAGAGATTAATTAAAATAGATCAGTTCCCTACACTGCTATCAGTGGCCGTGACGCGGTCTTTTAAAACTGACCTGCGATACTCCCTTCGCGTGCCGCCCGATATAGTATAGTTTCGGAGTTGTTTTCGTTTTGAAATGCGAGTCTTTTTACCCTGGGTACCAGAGGTTATGTTTTTCGTTTGCAAAATAAAACCTCTGGCAACCAGGGTAGTGTCTTTTATGAATTGGTTCGAAGATATCGCCAGTTAATGTCCTACACAGAACGAATGAACATTTTCGTTAATATCAGATTATAAGTCAAATTTATCATCAGGCGTAAAGGTTGGCAACTGATATTAAACAACTGATATTATACAGCAGCGCCTCTTGTGAAAAGATACAGTACTTTGCCAAGCAGCACTTTACAACTCATTCGTGATTACCATCTTCTTATTCACGCTCCAACGCATTAAAACTAATGAGATTTTTGTCCCGATCACGCTTCAGATTTCACCCTAGACGAAATTAATACAAATATTTTTTTATCAGACGCACGAGCCCTGCACCAGTCAAGTTTTACAAACAAAAACGGCACACTTCAGAAATTAGAAATTGAGCTCTGTCGGCTTTAGATTTTCCGGCCGACAGTGTCTACAGGTAATCCAAACACAAAAGTCTTTTTCATTTAATAAGGATAGCGTACCATAGTACTAAAATACGTAGGCCTAACTCTCACTGTCCCATACTCTACTATTTGTCAAGACGTTAGTCCATAATTTCCTCTATTCGTAGAGCCAACCCGCGGGAGTCAACCATTGCACATGTGACCTGTGAGTTATGCATTATCATATGTTAACTTTTCCGCCGGCGGTGACCTTAAAATGTTTTTTGATAAATCGACTATTCCTGTGACCTTCTAGAAACCAGAGCCTTTCACAGTTGTTTTGATTTTGCCTTTATCCTAGTTTAAGTACTTACTTACGCAGGCCGGATTGGTTATTTCGAATTTATATTACTGCCTCTCGGGCATACTCGAAATCCACTGCTTACACAGGTCAACAACACAGCACGAGAAACTTTTATCCATCAGAAAAGCGCCATCTCGAGTGTAACTCGAGGTCAATCAGTTTTCTTGACTGGAATATAAAAACGATGTATTCCAGGTGCATTTAATTTCGTGAGATTAGGCATTCATGGGAATGCTTTCGTCTTAATACATATTTTCAAGACTTTTACTGTCAGGTAGCTCCGAAGATATGAAAATTTTAATGTAACGGCTATCCCAAGGCTGCCAAAAATTTTTCTGATCCTTCTGAAGAATTTCACAGCTTGAACTAAGTACCGCTATCACATGCCACCTCCAGCTGGGCTTCGGGGTCAACATGTCTGTAAACCTTCGGAATTTAATAATCTGTCATTATCTGTGGAATGAAAAGTGTTTGACTTATCTCAGCACATGTCAACAAGGATATAGCATTTCAACACGGATACCTTACGGTCGAGAAATATTTCTACAGGAAATTCTTGCGTCCGGTGTATTAAATAAATATTCGTGTTAAAATGATATTACACGCTTTTGAATGAAAATTATTTGTAAAAGACGTTGTAACTGGTTGGATATTCAGTCCAATTTTCCCATGAAGAGTCTCTTAAAGTCAGAATATATTTTACGTGTTATGACATGAAACGTAGCAACTCGTGGGTAAACGTTTCATGGTTTTGTCGGACAATAATTCGTAAAATAACTTCAACCTCCCCTTCAAAACAGCCCTCTGAGTTTAAGAACTATTTCAAATTAGTCTTAAAGAAAATTTTATAGTTAGCGTGATTTCGTGATTAGCGGTTGATCGAGTAGACTCGTGGTCAACTGACATGTTGGAATTTGTGTTTGCAAACAAACCATCAACTTGACATGATCAAAGGAATCGTGCTATGCAATATACACAGTCAGGCGGTGCGTGCAGAAGCTCTTAATAAGTCGAATAATCATCGTCTACAAACAGGTCACGCAATTTTAGCTCACTGAGGGTGATTGGCCTGGTCGTCCGACTGAGCAACTGTTCCCACTGCTGTTTTGAATTTTCATCAACTTCTCGTGGTATATATTTCAGTTTTATAGTCATACTGATAGAATATTTCGTATTTCTTTTATAAAATAACCCTTGGGATGTATTCAATTGACCATAATTCCGGACAAAGAATAAAAGCATACAGTGATTAGCAAAATATCCATAATAGGATTTTGGACTTAACGTAACACATAACGTGTCTCGGATATCGTGGAAGACTAAGTGCCTCGATCCGCCTTGCCAACTGATTTAACCGAAAAGAGAAAGCTAAGAGCATCCGGCTTTTATTGGCTGTATATAGAAAAACGGTTATCGGCCAACAAGAACGTACGTTCACTTAAACGTTGTTTTCCAAACTGTTGAGTAAGCAGTCAGATTGTCACTCAGCGGTTATCGAATAGATTTGGACTCAATGCTTGGATCTGCTGTTGTTAAAGGGTATGAAAAGTGGAACACGTACTGTCGCCATATTTCACCTGAGATGATGGCCGTCGGCTGACAGTGGAAGAAGCGTTTGAAATTTTAATTAGTTAATTAATTAATTTATTTATTTCGTTCGTTCGTTAGTTAGTTATATATACATATACTGACGCATATCGCGGTACGTACGACGAGTAACGGAGATAAGTACACGGGCCCCATACACGGGGAGCACTGAATTCGATCGAAACAATTCTCAGACTCTAAAATCACAAGCCTCTAGTTCTTGGGGATCTGTCATCCTTTAATGTAGGAAACATTTCCTTGATTCCACCGAGTTACAGATAACTGTAGAAGTTTCGAAAACTGTTCTGGAAGCATGAACCGTGAGTATAGTTGACCCGAACAATCAGTATAAGTATTTCTTTCGGTCACCTCATATATGTAGTATCAACGTTATAGGGAATTTTCGGGACAGTTGGACTGTACCGTGAGTACAGTTGACCCGAACAATCAGTATTAGTATTTCTTTCGTCACCTCATATACGTAGTATCAACGTTATAGGGAATTTTCGGGACAGTTGGACTTTTGCAAACATTACTTATCGGCGACAATCGGATTCTGGAACCTAGATGACTAATGAGACATCCCTAAGACAAACATGGTAGCTTAGTGACCGTATCATGTCCGGTGAGGTTATGCTGAATTCCAAAAGACAAAAACTTCAGCAACTCGTGTATAATAAGTACCTGCAGTCAAGTTCAGTTATAACAGGAGGGGTTATAATAATGTAGGAACAACACAACAAGAGACGTTTGAATGGTACCGCCAGAGGCCAACAAAAGTTCAACCCAGTCAGCAATCCATTTAATCTTCCCCAATTTTTCACCACTCCCGTAACAATTTTTTTAATTTCTCTTGCAATTAAAAAAAAACAGGCTCCTGAAAAAAACTCATTAACAATTCATGAGACATACAAAAGAAATTAATTTTTAATCTCTAATAAAGACACAGCTAAATTTTACATCTGATTTTCTAGGCCAAAATAACCAAAAAATCTAAATTTTAGTGTAAGAATGGATAGATGTACAGTAACGTTTTAAGCCGTTCAATAAATTCGCAATTCGTGTTTTATCAAGTCCTGAAACACCCGGCTGCGCCTTGTGTTTTCAACTTGATAAAACACTGACTCCTGCTCATTTATTAAACATTACATAAATCACCATCAAGAGGTTTTCCTCAATTTTAGATCCGCCTCGCGTGCAACTAAGTCACCGAAGTAAAACGTAGTTTCCTCTCAATTCATGTCGGGGTGCAGGTCGGTGTATTTGCCAACCTGTCCCACTAACCAACCGAGGTTTCTCGATGACACTGATAGACGAGTAGCCTACGTACAGGTTTCCCGTTTCCGAAGTACTCAGAACAGACGAGTTGCACTGAAACCTACGCCTGGACGTAACGTTACTACTAGAATAGCAACTTCGCCTGGCTTGGAAGTACGTTGGAAATTACAATAACGAGTGTTATGTGCGGGCAATTGAACTTCTCTAATTAAGTATAGCGGCCTTTACGTTTGTATGAAATTCCCATCAACGGCCTAATTTTAGTGCCCGTTTCCGTATTACAGAGAATCCGTATGAAAGGGCTGTTTTTAAAGGAAACATATAGCAATTTCGCCGGGGCCAAGCCAAGCGTACGTCATTCCGTCAATAAGAGGGCACTACTTACAGTTTTGTTTTCAGCGACGGTAGGCGGAAAGTAAAATGGCCATATTCTGGATGGCGGCGGGTATCCAATGACAGAAATCTTGTATGTAGTACAGTATCTTGAAACTAAATCTACAAAGATCTTTCTGAGGCAAAGTTTAAAATACCATGAATGCTATGTTATGTTTTCTCACAGTTAAACAGAAGCTCCCCCGCAAATAAAACCATTAGTTTTACATACTGCAACATAGTGTTGGATAATATCTACAAATTACATATACAAAGTGTTTCTGGGTGGTGACTCAGATTACTACCTAACAATAAGTTCCACGCTATTCTATAGGACATTGACAATACCGTATCTATAAATTACATCTGTAAAGCCGAGTTCCTTATAAAGAAAAGTAACAAATGAGAAAGTGGTCAAAGTGGCAGTGGGCGTCGGCTTTCCTACTGAAAAGGCGTCATTGTGTCGACTTGAGCGGAAGAAAAAAGGCGCCACGGAACCAGGGTGAACAATACATACCGCAAAAAACACATTTACAATTGTTTTGCGGTTTTAATAATGTTTTTCACGCTCCAACACGATACTACAGTAACTGATAGAGATTATCTTCAAACGAAAAAAACACGTCTGTTTTAGAATTTCCTTTCTAAACTGAATTAACATAACCTGTTATGCTTTTCAGTCCATCGCTTGGCGTTGGGTTATGTAATAAAGTGATGTAAGATTTATTATGGCCCCACTATGAAACAAAAGCAAATCTGTGTAGACGGTTTTTACAGACATTGCATGTGCAGTTCTTAAGCAGCGTATTTACTAACCAAACCATCCAATGTTGGTTTTCCGTTCAATTGCTCTATTTATGTAAATACAAAATATCACGGAAGAAAATATCTCGGCACGAGAGTATTAACAAAAAAGATCACTCAACAAGTTCATCCTGAGGGTGAGCAGTCACAATGAACCAAGGCACACGCCGACTTGGTTAAAAACAAGTGTTCAAACAATGTTCTGACTGTGCCTACTTATTAAAAGTTATCGTATTTACTTGTTTGCGTCTGGTTTCCAGTGATTAGCTTGAATTCTTGTAGTTATTTCAGTCCCGAGTTGCCGTGACATAAAACGGATGTGACGCCAACAGCAGACAGCAGTACGACATAAGTGAGGTCCTGGGGCAAAAGGGGGGGGGTCAACTGCTCCAGGTACACCACCTGATGCCGGACCTATGAATATAAACGCAAACAGAGTTTCTATCAGTAATCTGAAACAAGGTTTGTTAGGAATGAAAAGAATGGGTGGCATTGCCAGGGAATAAAAATTATACAAGATAGAAAAGTACATTAAGTGCACCAGAAATATTTCCACAATTTCATTATCTAAAAACTGAGCGTTTCCTATTTTGGGTCCTTTGTCTTAACAGTGACAACTTTTTGATATTTTCACGATTATGTTTTTTATGTTTGTCATTGAAAATGCTGTGCGCAGAGAGAAGTTGAACCCCTGTTAAGTTTGGTCAATTGGATGAAAATCCTTCAACTAAAGGTAAATATATCATGGACTGACCGTAACCCAGACAGGATGCGGGTTAAATATAACTAACTGTTAATCACGGAACGCACTTTTTCACCTCGATTTTTTATATAGGTCAAGCTAACTGCCAACACTGTTATTTTCTTCTGCCGTCGATAAGTCAATAACCCCTCCCCCACCCCCCCCCCCCCCCCCCCAAAACAAACCCGAGTAAACAAACACGCCCAAGCGATTAAGTACGAGAAGAATGTGGCTCCATTACACCAGATAATCAGTTTCAATTACTGTTTATGTCTGCATGTCGCCAGTTTTTCACTTGGCGAGGCTTTAGTTGAATGCGGAAAATTCTAATGAGACACAATCCCCATCATAACACACAACTGACGTAAAGAGGTTGAACGCTTACGGGTGTATCGCCAAACCGGCCAAGTCTGATCTTTTAGCACACACTTAAGATATTGTGCTGTGTTCCGGGCGCAATGTTTCCGTCTCATTTGTTTATTTGGGTCTCTAGGCAGCAGAGAGAGGGCGCGGTGTAAGCTGTTTCGAATGTTACCGTAATTGGTATCCTTGACTCTGTTTTTATTCTGATATTCTGTAACAAGATAAGAAAGAAACTCAATTTAAATTTAAAACATCAGCTTCAATAATATTGCAGCAATTCGACCGCATTACTAAACCTATTTTTGTTTTTAGTACCCTTTTGTACAATTTTCCAGTGATTACCGTAAGGAAATCTTGCTGACCAGTTGTTCAGTGGGTTTCGTTGTCATCCATAAACATAAATAAACTGTTCTCAATAGACTTATGCTATCAGCATATTATCTAACTAAAAAGCAGACCAGTCGAATATTTATTTTGAAGAAACACTCATTACGACGCTTTATTTAATACTGTCCGTTCGGACTTTCGTTTAGAATCTGTCCTGTTTCTGCTTCGCGCGCAGACATTAAAGGAGCACTGTCACCGGGATTTTTGCTGTTTTTGGTTCAGTTCTGCCAAAATTACTGCCTTTTATCTGTTATTGTGCAAAAAATGCTCCTACAGAATCAGAAAGATGAATTCCAATGAAAGTTTAGCAGGGAGAGCTAACAATAATAATTTTTTGGTGAATTTTCAATGCATAGCTTGAAATTTTGAAAAAACTGGCAAGTTTTTTCAAATTTCAATCCATTTCCATCTTCGTCATCTTAGATGGAATACAGAAGTTTATAGTGTCAATGCAGTACTACAGTCTTTGGCAGCAAAACTAGACCATTATTTTAACGTTTCCACTGATGCATTGGCAGTTTTAAGCTTTTTAAAGCGATGGTACAATATCGTGACACTGCCCCTTTAAACACTTTAGTTTTTCTACAGCCCACAAATTACAGAAAGCGGCTGTCAAAGTTTCTAATCTTAGCCGTGAGCTCAATCGATCAGTATGCAAATTTCACGAGGAATATGTCGGAAATTTCCAGCCGAATCCCTGAGAACAATAGACAACAATGGAAACAAAAGTTCACAACACGTGAAAGAAGCCAATGACAGGACTTTAGGATGACGTAAATATCAACCAATCACATTTGCCGGCAAACCCACACAGTTTATTAGTAACGCGCGAAAACACATGGTAACCACCGCAAAGGGCAATGACTGAGTTCGTGGAGCGCGAATATTCTTTGACGTGTGCAGTTTGTTGACAATGTTTTTTACTTGCTGGATATGATATGGGAATAAACTGGCAAGGAACAAGCTCTATTAAGAAAAGGCTTTTCACGAAGGAGCAAAACACTCGGTACTAAATTGAACTCGAAACCTAACACCGCCACTTATCGACCTGCAGTATTCTAACCGGAAGGCTGCGAGCAAACGCAATCATTATAGTGAAGAGACTTGGCAGTTCCTTGTAGGATGGATCCACTTCGGAAAAGAGCACCACACAAAGATAGCTTGGCGTGGAGATCTCCTCCAAGCCCTTGCGGACCATCGTCGCCTCAATCGCCCCCTCCATTAGTAGTAAGAGGCAAAAGTCTTTCGCTAAACAGGGTCAACCCGCCATTAGCGCCGATCAGAGAAAGTCCAGCTAAGGAGTTATCTAAACGGGGCCGTAAACAAAGACTATTACTTTCCCAGGCTGGGAATCTAACTCTAAAGCGAAGGGAAACGTCACCAGACTTTAGTCGACTTGAAGCCCGGTTAAAACCGAAGCGAGGTAAGTTAAACTGACGACGGTCCCTGCAATCTGTACACATTGTGTCGTGCCCACAACTGGCTCCGCTCGCATTATTTAATACTTGAATCTGATCTGCATAAGTTACATTGTGGTACTTCGATCGAGGTTTTACTTAAATCTTAATTTACTCATTATAATCGATTCGTAGGCGATATTTTGTGGTTGGGTTGTGATAATCTTACACTAACAAGCCTATAAATGAATTTGAGCGTGTCCGCTAACCCATCACGACAACACTGCAATCCTTCGGCAAAGCGCCTTCATAAGAATTCGTATATTTTCTTCAGATTGGGGTAACCAGCTTCCGCTGTGCCGGTCTGTATTGTTGGCATTATACACAGTATGAGATGTTGGCTTGTGACAAGTTTACCAATCAAAGAGGCCCTTGTAAACGTGACTTGAGACATTGCGTGCTCCCGCCTTGGGAATTGTCATTAATGGCGAGCAAGTAGCTGCTCTTGCAGAAGCAGAAGTCTATTAGAGTTCACTAACTGTGACTTTCAAAGTTTCGAAACTCAAGAATGCGACTCTAAACACAAATCCCGTTTGGCTGTTAGTTTACCTAACAAACATATTTTCTTGAAAATCGCTTTATATATTGTGGACGTATTTACTTGTGGCTCTTTGTTTTATATAAACATTTCACTTCCATAGAGGGTCGTCGGTTGCATGACTCGACGCTCACAAAATCTGATGTACCGGCGAGTACACTAACCTAAGAACTGACCTGTGTCCATAGCTTTGAATGTGGCATCGAGTTGCAAGCGGTGTCTACCCTTTGTAGCTCAAAATGAACCGTTTTTCGAGCCCTGTGTAATCTCGCGTTTAACCTATGGATGTATGCGCAACCAAATAAGCTTCTACAATAGACTCTCATGCGCATACTAATAAACCTTTTCCACAAGGACCGTTTGAACTCAAAACAATATCCTTGATAATTTACTCTTCCTGTCAAGAATTCCTACGGTGAACATGCTAAATCAGTTTTGATCGCGGGGAAGAAGCCTCAAAATATATCTCGTGACTGAAGCAGCCATTAGGTTGTCATGCAAATAACAAATCGCTTTGAAATCATGAAGCCCCCCAGGTCTAAATAGTTTGAGAAGTTCATAAAAATCCATCACTGATAACTCGCACTAAAAAGAAACAGCTATCACTTAGAAAGCAAGTCTCTCGGATATCGTGGACTAAAGCGATCTCTAGAACAACTACTTCTACAAACCCAGGCGAGAAACCTATTGGCAGTGAAGCGATGCATGCTTTTACCATCGCACACAAAAGGGGTTGATGCACTTTCTTACTAATGCTAATGACGGCTAAATGAACTCTTTATATCGCTGCATATACGCTGCAGTGTGATCTATCCCGTACTCTCAAGTTCATGAAACGACTCTACTTAGTTGGAATATCGCCGCAACTATAAAGACTTCGTCTATATTGCAAAACTAAGAAATCGGAGATGTGGAGAAAAGAACATCTGTAATGAACTTCGCTAGACAGTGGCAGGTATTTTAACATTCACATTAACAGTCAAGATATGACGACTGAGTCCTCGATTTATTCTTGTTTCTATTTCGCTGAAAAACGTGGGGCAAGGCATGGAGGAATTTTTGAGGCTAAGCCGATCGAATGTCAGTGGTGAAAAAGTTATCTAAATAACGTAAACCCGTTCACTGTTTATTTGACCGAACAGGTCTGAGAGGCAATCACTAAAATGTTCACGATAACACTCTCTGCTACTAGACATGATTTGTTTTATTTAATCTTCCGGTGCAGACTGACAAAGGTTTACAAGTATGAAAAGGCGATTTTTGACGGCTATAGTCAACTTTTAGCATGTTTATCTTTTAGGCTTCAATAAGGCTTCTTGTAGTTGCATGGAAACTGCAAACGTGAACAGAAAAATGTGAAAAAATGGAACACTTTCTGTAATGAACTTGTTTTTTTAGTATCGAATGGGTAATCAGACAAAATTGACATATTTTCATTGGATCGGAAGCAGCTTAAATCAGTCCATCCATATGATGAAAGTACAAGTTACAAAAAAGAAAATGATTTAGTGAATCTTGATTTGTTTTTTTTGTTTTTTTTCGTGAGTAGCACTGGCCGACTCCCGCTCCCGCTGTAGTAACCTACAAAACATCAAATTTCTCGAGCTTTTTGCCTCAAATAGAATCCCTTGGACAACTTCTTAAGTTTATAGTTATTTATCACCAGGTATCGCAAAGTACTAACCGCTGGATTCTGTGGATTGCTCAAGCGTTCAGTGTAGATTTATAACTCCAAGCCTACTTGCGACATCAATATGCTAGTTTTCCAAGTTCATATTCTATGACAAAGTTCATGACTGCATAATAATTCAGAAAAATTCACATGAAAGGCAATTTGTGAGCAATCTCTTTCTGTTAGATAATAATCCCAAATGCTTCCAAAGCTTAATATTGTTGTTTTTAAAGATTTTTTTGCTGAACTTGGAATGTTATTATTTTAGTGATACATGTATACAAACCAACTTTTTTTTATCTGTGATCAAATATCTCTTTCATGATTTCATTTACACCTTTCATCTTTTTGCTCTTCTCATGTAATTAAAGGATGTTATGCCACGTCCTTAAATAACATTTTACGGCCTGCTGTGTATATCCAAGTCTAAGCAAACAAAGGTTATGATATACCACATTAATGATGTACATAAATTTCTGTAAAAACTCATTTGCTTAAAATGATACTTAAAGAAAAGTTATGCTCCCCATGTACAGCCATCCTAGCTTTGCTGATATCAGCCTACAGGAAGATCTAGTGCCTCTTGTTATTACTGCAAACGGTTAAGAGACTGAAGTTTACCGATTAAATGTAAATAGGGTTAATCTACATTGATCTAACTGCAGTCCAAAGAGCAGCTAATTAATGTGTTAATGAGAGGGGTTTCCAATGCAACCATCCTTAAATCACATAACTGTTTAAGTTATTTTTCCAGTTTCATTTTTTGCAATCCCAACTTACAAATTTGACTATTTTGTGGTCAGGCTGTGAGGCATTATATTAGTCTTCGATTCTTTGGTAACAGAAACCTTTAGCTAATGGACATTAGGTGTGGCTTGGCTGATGGATAGGAGAAGACTTAGACAGACTGTCTGGCTAGATTTGTTTTAATGTTAATATGTTATGTATTGTAATATTATGTGTCTACAAACTGCAGCTCAGCAGATTGAAAAGTGCTGATCAATTCATTGATGTTTGGAAATATTCTGTAGAATTACACACAAACTGAACCAAAAATTATTTTGTGTTAGATTAGCAAGTGTGAAATGGAAATTAGCCAAGACCTGCTACATGATCATGCATTATGATGTGACTTTGCTTGTGTTGTGTACCTCAAATATATTTGATGTTTCATCCAAATTAGGAAAACACAAGGCAAATTAAAAATAGAACAACTTAAGACAACTGCTCAATATGACTGGTGATAGTGGTGCTCACATTTTGAGCTTACATGCAAGTGCTTTTAAGGAGTTCTTATACCCGGTCTTTTAGTTACCATTCATGGAAGCCACCAGAACTCTTGCAACAATTTGTAGTTATAGATTTAATCAACACTCATCATGCAACAAGTAATATTTTGTTTGAATATGCCAACGATCAAATCTTTCATGGTATTAAGGGAACCTATTACAAGGCTTCAAAACAGTCTTCTGTTACAAGACCTAATTATTGTATTCCTCTGCATACATGAGCTGGCACAGAAAGACAAAACAGAAGCTATATTTCCAGAGAAAAGAAGGTACTTTAGATTGTCAATTAGTTTTAAATCTTCTCAAAACCTAATTGACAGTGACTCCAAACTGAGTAGCTGGGGACAATGTAACAGAAGTACAAAACTTAATGTTTGTTTTATGTATGACAGGTCCTCTTCCAATGAGAATGAGAGCCTTACCTCAATCATTCTGGCAAGAACCCAAGGACATCCAAAACAGCTCAATGAGCACAGAAGGGTCTTTGCAAACTTTACCACCATTATTCTATAATGCCAACAACACAAGTGATGATGTAAGCAAATTAAGACCTGTAACACCTCCAGAGGAAAAGCATCTGCCAAGACCTCCTAAGGAGCCCAAGCTGGTTATTACATCTCCACCAGAGCAACTTTTAAAACTATTTGAGACTGTGGAGGAAGACAAGACTAAGAAGTTTGTTATCAGGAGAGGAAGGTAAGCTGGTTGTTTGCATTGTCTATGGAGTTAAGATTACAGAAGTTGGCTTGCAAGGTAAAGGTCACTAAGCAATAGATATTACTGAGTGACAACCAAAATAAACTGAATGAAGAGTTGGAGGGATAGGTTATCAAGGTGGTCTTGAAGGTGATACTCTTTTATAGACAGAAAAAAGATTTCTTGGATAACAACTTGCAGGTATTTGCTATTTTTATAACAAGTGGAAATTGCTCTTTCACCAAAAAGCACTGTTTAAATCTACAACTTGATTAGCTTCCTCAAGCAGTTACATGTGATTTGATAGGTTGCTCCATAATGTGTAAATGAAATTGAGAAATTGTTCTCCCATGTGCGTGTTTTGGAGCCATATTCAAAATGGAAAGCTGAGGGAACACAAACAGCTTGACTAAGCTTTGGTGTTACTTCATAATAATTGTAGCTATTACCTTTTTTGAATGCTGCACTGCTCCACAAAATAAATTTATACCATGCACCTTGGTTATTCATTTGCAATTAAGAGCTAGGGAAACAAAAACAAAGAATTTAAACAGTGGGGTCTCTCAGCCATTTATTTCCTACTTGGGTACTTTTAAGACAAGTAACGTGTACACTTTTCTCTGAAATCACTGCATTTAGGAGAATTAATGTAGGAGTTGGATACAACTTGTGACCCAGTAAAGCTTAGCTGCACCAGTCATAACAATAAAACCAGATTTATAGAATTAAGTTCTACATTAGGGTCTTTTTCTGAGACAAGATGCCTTTTTAATGTCTTGCACTTTCATCACTTTCATTATTGAATGTTTTGTACTTCATTAAGATCATTCACTCATAAATTCCATACAGTGTTGTAATTATATACATGTACATGTGCATAATTTATGGAGCAAGCACTGATATGAGACCAACCTATGACTGATATGATGTGTTAGTAATATTGGCAACCTTAAATACATTTTTCGGTTCTCATATCCTTAAAAGGAATGGCGTCTCATAAGTGAATATTTAATTACACAATGTTGTAAACCTAACAAGTGCTTGGTGAAAAACCCTTTGGCACTCTAAATGATTTGTAATACCATACCTCAATCATTATTTGCTGTTGATCTACATCAATTATGTTTTTGTGAACAAACTAGACTTGAAAATGTGAGTAAATTAAAAACAAACTTAAATGCATATCAGGTGGGTTGTATATGTGCCATCCTAGTAAGTGATTTGGTTGACAACCTTGACAACTTCCCAATATATTTGGCTGGTTATTACATTTCACTCCATGAGCTTCAAAACAAGCTATAGTTGTTGGGCACACTAATGTTATAATTATATGACTATGTTGGTCATGACTTACAATCTAAATGTCTAAATAATTGCAGTTAATTCTACGACAGCCAGAACTTTTAAGTTTTGTGGGTATCCTTTTACAGAAGGGTGGTCAGCATCTCTCAAGTGGTATATAGCACATTTCACTTGGATTATTATGATTTCTTATTTTTATCTGAGAAAGGAGACTTAGTAAGAGAAAAAATACCAATTTTCTTTCTGTGGCAAAATCATCTATATCTTTGAAATTTTCAAGTCAATTTAATAATGACTACTGCAAAAACTAACAACTCACCCTGAGATTCCTGTTTCATTCTTTATTCACTGAAATTTTAACTAGTTTTTTTATTCAATAAATTAGTAATCTTATCTTCTTTTCCTTGACAATACAAATTCATAATTCAGAGGTAAAAGTGTTGGTTTTAAACAGCCATATGTAGTTTTTCCTTGCGGTAGATATCTTAAGAGTTGCATGTGTCTATCTGTAAATGTTCAACATTACTGAAAGTGAGACAGGTGTAATTTGGGGATTGAAGTATATTTTTGTATACTGCCCTAAAGTGCAAAGTACCATTGCTCTGTTATGCCACAAGACATTAATAGATTGTTTTCTTCATCTTTAAGACCAAGAAGGGCTCAGTCAGATTTAACTGCAGCCTTCAGCCTGCCAAAACTAGAGGAGGACCCTTGTATGATGACTAGCCTTGCTGAAAAGATGTTTCCACAGCTTTCCCTGGAGAGCAAACAGACCACAGGGGCTAACACATCACTGTCTTGTGTAGCAGTTCATGATGGTGACAAGTCAGTGCAACTACCTTCCCTGAATGTGGAGCAGAACTACTCTCAGATGTTATCTGAAATTGTTGCTCACTTCTGAGAATTCATAAGGAAAGTGACAACTGATGGGGGCATCATATTGCTTTGTCTGTAACAGAGACGTTTAATGTGTGGCCCATTGTAGCAACTCAAAGAGTTTGGGCACTCATTTCATTGAAATCCTGGTGTCTGTTTTGTTGGATACATGTGAGATGCAATATAGTAAGTTCACTAATCACAAGCGTGAAGTCTTTTTGCATGGATCTCAGTAGGTTTTAGTGGTGAATAGGGGGTGATGGAATTGACTGCTGTCACATACAAGTGGTCAAAAACCATTGAATAGTCCCTTGATAGGAAGTGTATTTGTGGGCCTGTAGCTAGACTAGTATGTTCTGGCATTAACAACACTCTCATGAGAAGTACAAGGATCTGCTAGTGCCTTAATGTGTATCATTGCCATGTTCAGTCAGTGTGTAACATGATCAAAGTTTGCTTGGTCACTAAGAAGTTCTATACTTAATAGAAAACACTCAATTGTGTCACAGCCAAATACAGAGTACTTGGCTTATAAATTTATTTACATTAGGTATGATATTGTGTGGTAACAACTGTCAACCAGGTAATATACTTCGGAAATTATCCAATGAATTAACACCAAACAAAATCTCAATTAAAACCAAGTGCGCAGTGTAAACAATTATTTTAAAACATGTTAGTGTTCGGGGATGTTAATGAAAAAGTTATCATTCTCCAAATTCTTAAATAATTATAGGAAATGATCGTTACTTCTGTAGGACTTATTCATAATTCTGCCATGCCAAGCTGAGTCAATACCTTACAGATTAGTTCTTCCAAGTTTTTAAGACTGGGTTATCAGTGCATGTATTACCCTTTCACTAAAAAGGCTTTTAAGTTCCAAAACGCTTCTGCAAAATGTTATGAACCATAAGCCCATAGAATTTAAATTTACCACTTGAGAATTAAAGGTAATGATAATCAGTATTTATAAACAGGGTTAATAATGCTTTGGGCATGAAGCTTGACTCTGACAGTGAAAGGGTTATTTATGCAAATTATGATGTTAAACAGTGTACATTTACCACCTAAATGTATCCAGCTAAGGCTTAACATGAGTGTTCAAGTCATAAAGCATAATCAGTACAAATATCCCATGGATATTACTGAAATAATGAGTTTATTTTTAATAAGTAGACTAATGAATAAGTTTGCAAGATGATTAGCTTTCCATATTTGTTTGCAAATTTAAATTCAGTGTGCTTTTCGTTCTGAGAAATTCTTGTAATTTTGTCAAAACTATTTTTTAAATTGATTAGCCATAACTGGTACACATGCTAACAAAGTGTCCATGACACCATTTAATAATAAATTGCGGTATTATCCCAAGGTTAGCTCAATGCACCATAGCTATTGGAACTCATACGTTGTTGAGGTTAAACTAAGACATACCTTACTATAAGAAATTTATGCTTTGTAAATTAATATTAATGCATTTTGTAGAAGATTGTGTCAGTTTAAGAAATGTTGATTCCACTCACTGCACCCAAAATTCTTACTGTTTTTGTGCAGCTCTTCCTGTGTTTTGCGCATCTCATATACTACTTCAGGTTGATTCTAAGCATCAATAGCATCACTCTTTCTCATCTACAATTCTTGCCATACTAACACGTTCTTTCTTGTTAAATACAGCATCCCTACAACTGTGTTTAAACTCCATTTTCTTATTTGTTAAGTCCCTTCTGGTATTTCAAGATATCTTCTCAAATACAAGCATTCGTTTCCTATAATAAGAAGCCCAAGAGAGGTTAACTCTTTCTGGTTTTATTTAATGTTCTTTACACAGTGTGGACTATATATTTTAATAAACATGAATACTAGAAGTAGATATTAATATCAATTTGTTATTTCTTCAAAATATTTTAATATAGGAAGTAAATGGGACTTTGGTTTAAATTGACAAGAGTAGATTGAGTTGTATATATATGCATGTAAATATGTTTGTAAATAAAAAAAAGTATGCATTAAAACTTAAGTTATTTTGTAATTTTTGCTTTGTATTTATTACTGTGGGAGAGATTAGGGCCGCAATGGGGTGCTGGTCACCACATCTATTATGGCCGATGTTTGCCATTGAAATATTTCGTTTTTTTAAGATTTTTCAAAACTTATTTGTTATAAAATAAAAAGTAAATCAATGAGAATTCAATAGAATAATCAAAGTAAAATCAAAATTAAATTAGTTTGAATTTGGAAATGTAAAAAACACAAATTTATAAAGCAAATACAACTTTGAGAATAAACTGTAAACATAATATAAAGTTGATTGGTGTTAGAAATGATTATCTGAGGCAAATGAAAAGAGAAATTTTCTTGTCTTAAAAGAAAAGGAAAACGAAAAATATTTGTGAAATATTTTTAAAAGCAAAAGCAAAATGGAAATTAAAACGCAAGTCAATTTAAACTTGTCATGGCCTATTGTTGCCATAGCCCACAAGGCTTTGTGATGTTATAATGCAAAGATGGCTGCCACGTGGAAAAACTTTGCTCCAACAAGCGATGAAGGAAAAAAAGAACTGGCAAGATGGGAGGTGTGAGCAATGACATACTGTCTATAGCAGAAGTAGTTATCCAGCGTCTCAGTCTGTAGATTGTCATTGATAACTTTCCCTAGCTTTAGCATCTCAACAACTGAGAGACTTTTAGCTGGTATAACGCTGACATATGACTTTTTCTTACTTAGTGAAGGCTCACTCTTTAATTCCATGCATGTAGTAGGCAGCTTCATGACGATCATGTTCGCTGGTGGCTGAACACGATTGAGCCGGTTTGATGGACCGAATATAAATGACTCTCATATCGGGTATTTGGTCCAACAAAGAGAACAACGGACCTTGCTCTCCTGCTAAGATATCATAAAGCATGTCATCGCCAATTCTTGTGGCAAAATGATTTTTGCAAGCAGTCTTGATGTTAGCCAGTGTCACTTCCTCATAATCAAAAGGTACAAACTCTCTCAGACCCATTTTTGAGTACTTTTGGGCTTTTCCTGACACCTCTGCACTTAGCCGCTGGAAAACTACTTCAATTTAATTTACAGTATGTCATTGCTCACACCTCCCATCTTGCCAGTTCTTTTTTCCTTTATCGCTTTTTGGAGCAAAGTTTTTCCACGTGGCAGCCATCTTTGCATTATAACATTGCAAAGTCTTGTGGGCTATGGCAGCGATAGGCCATGACAAGTTTAAATTGACTTGCGTTTTAATTTCTATTTTGCTTTTGCTTTTAAAAATATTTCACGAATATTTTTCCTTTTACTTTTCTTTTAAGACAGAAGAACATTTCTCTTTTCATTTGCCTCAGATAATCATTTCTAACACCAATCAACTTTATATTCTGTTTACAGTTTATTCTCAAAGTTGTAGTTGCTTTATAAATTTGTGTTTTTTGCATTTCCAAATTCAAACTAATTTAATTTTGATTTTACTTTGATTATTCTATTGAATTCTCATTGATTTACTTTTTATTTAATAACAAATAAGTTTTGAAAAATCTTTAAAAAACGAAATATTTCAATGGCAAACATCGGCCACCATACACATCTTGGGCTCACAACAGAAATTCCTAACATTTTCAGATATAAATATGTAATTATGTTGAGAAAAACTGATTCATATCAAAATAGCAAAAAATGGACCGAAATTAAGTTGCACCTTGATTTCACATTGTAAGGCTGATTATTTTAAAAGCACTTAAGCTTAAATATTTAGATGAGGAAACGATTTATTTACCTGACATTTTCATCCCAAAATCATTCTTCCTACGCAATTTTCTTGACAATTTCAGGGGATATTGAAATCATTCCAAGCTGTTTATTATGAAATATTATTTATGAAATAATGTAAAATTTCGACAACAAAAGTTTGCTCTATGGGTGGATTTACTGAGACGTCTCATTTTGTGCCTCACGAGCGGTGTATTGACATTTTGGCTACGGCAAACACTCTTTCGATGAGAAAGGAAAAAGGATGTTTACTTAAAAAATATTTGTCGTAGAGAATTACGTTGAAACAAACGATCAATTTTAAGAGTCTCTAATAAAGGATGTGTGGATTTATGACCGGCAAATGGCAGATAAAATGCTTTTAGACAATAACTCATCTATGTTCTGACATGTTTACAAAATTTGTTCTACTAACAATTTTCATCGTAACGACCAAATAGGAAACCATCATTCTGTCAGTTTTTAAATATTTACCTAAGATAACAGAATTCTGTTAGGAAAACTGACCTAAAGAAAAACTGTTTCGCTTACCTTTTAGTGAAAGAACTCCCAAACTGCACAACAACATTGAACAACACTTTTCGCTCTCCGGTATCTTGCACTTCCATCACTTGTGATCTAACCTGCACTCTCATTGGATGAGAAATATAACACCTTTGCCAATTGGTTAATTTGTGATCGCGACGTTTCGCGTGGCGGGACCTTCAATCAATTTTCTGATGTTATGGATGAAAGAATTGTTTGTTTACAAATTGATTCCGAGGGGCAAATGTCTGTTTGTGTCAATGATTAGGAGTATGAGAAACTGTGTTTTTAATCCTCCTCAGACGTGAGATTTCTGGTTTAACGAAGTACCAACCAGGTAAAAAATGATTTAATAAGGAGATCTTAAATAATAATGCACCTATCAGTGTCAAGCCCGAGGGGGGGGGGGGGGGATTTCGGGCAAAGGGTGGGGATTTTGACATTTTCTGAAAAAAATTATTAAAATCCCCACCCCCGGGCAAAACATAATTGTCAAAAGTATCAAAATCCCCCACCCTGGGGCAAGGGAAGGCGGTCATATACCCTTCAGTCGTTGTTGCACACAAGAGGACCATGCCAAAATTCCCCACCCTGGGGAGGTAATGTCCGATCAAAATCCCTACCCTGGGGATATACGTGACAGTCAAATTCCCGTGGGATATACATAACAGTTGTAAGAAAAATTTAAAACTACTAGAAAATTCAAAACAAATGGGAATGACCTTGCGACATACCGTAAAAGCTCTATTAAGCCCCCCGGGGGGCTTATTTCATTTCAGGCCTTATTAAGGGGGGGCTTATTGGAGAGGGGGACTTATTTCAAATCTTTGAACACGCCGTTTTCGTGTTAAATAGTTTCTGTACAAATCTCAAACGACTGCATTAAAACTCAATTATTTAATACCGAGCAGGAAACAGTATTGTGGTTTTATTGTATATTTGTTTCAAAACAAACCAACTGGGCCGCATAAAGTGTATTTCGTAAGAGGGAATAGGAGGGAATAATTACAAAATCTCGTGTCCCGAAAGGGGGGGACGGGGGGCTTATTAGAGAGGGGGGCTTAAAAGAGAGAGGGGGCTTAATACAGCTTTTACGGTATGTGATTATTAGAGCTAATGTATCAGTCAATTGCAAAAGCGCCCATGCCCCCACCCCTCCCCGGGGCAAACACCCGGACATCTGACTTTTTAAAAAATTTTGATCAAATGCCTCGCTATGTTTCCAGTTTAGACGGTCAAATGCCCCAGCGTAAATCTAAAGCAAATCAATCGTTGCATTTTGGCACGCTCCCAACTCATAATGAATATTTTAATTCTAAAATCGCTACCTTTTTCAAACCAAATCCGAAAAATTGTGCGCTGAAACTCTTTTCCGATCTCTTTTGTCGGTACTCCAAACTTTGAATAAAGGAATCTCAACTGTATATTTAGTAAACAATGGAAACCTACGCGGAATCTTGAAGTGAAGGGAGCGAAGCGGCTCCCGTGGTGAATGAATGAATATTTGCACGCAAAAGACGCGCGAAACCCTTTAGCTGGCGACCGCCGACCAATGTTTAGCCGAAAGTCAAATGCAACACCGTGCGGGACAAATTTCGGATCAAATACCCGGGGTATACCCGGGGTGGGAATGGCGCTTTTGGAATTGTCTGATACATAAAACGCGCTCACACCACGCATCCTTTGAAGTCAACAGCATTTCATAAACATTTAACTGTTTCGAGTAAAATACATTACTAATGATACAAGGTAAGACGAAATTCAATGTTCTTCTATGTAAAATGCATATGGCTAATTAGTATAAGCGGTTAGGCCCAGCCTCCCTTCTTTTTGAGCAGAATTCGAGCAGAACTTAGGTGTCCGAGCATAATTAGCGATTTTACAAGCATTGCCAGCAGGCAGAATAAGCCATTTTCACTGCATTTTACGAGCAGAATTTATCCAAGCCTGTCGGCGGTGAAGCGAAAATGAACAAAAAAAATTGGCCACCATAGAGAGATACAATCTGACGAAAGGCTATTTCTCGGAATGGCAGCTTTTTATAGTCTCTTACAATAGCCAAGTTAGCTTAACGATCAACTTAGTTGATGGTAAATATTTTAATACATATTTAATGCTTATTAAATGCGTAAACAAAATTGACTAAAAAATATCGCCGTTTTGGTAACAATCTTCAGCCTCTCAATAGCTACATTCGATTCCCTTGTAGCAATTTATTTCTTCGTATATGCTTTGGTACAATTTTTATTTTCCTTTGTGTTGTATTCATTGTCATCATTACCATGCCCCAAAACAAAAGGAAAATAAAAATTGAGCCAAAGATAAAATTCAACCGCAACATAACTCAATCTAATCAAACGAAGGATGATCCTCGCAGTTGTGAACGCAATTTATGCAATTGCGAAAAGAAGCCTGAAAAAAATTCAGGACTTCAACGGGGTTTGAACCCGTGACCTCGCGATTACCGGTGCGATGCTCTATGTTCCCGTGAAAGAAATGAGTGTGAATGATATATGAAATGAATCATATATGAACTGCGGAAATGAAATCAAATGAAGAATGATCCTCGCAGTTGCATAAATTGCGTTCACTGCGAGGATTATTCTTCATTTGATTTCATTTCCGCAGTTCATGTATGATTCATTTCATATATCATTCACACATAACTCAATCTCGTACCCAGAGTCCTCAGGCTCTTTGGCTAACGGTTAGTCGCCAGGAGAGACTCTGGGATAATGGACCGCCATTTTCCCAGAAAATCTGGGGTAAAACAATGGAAGCCGTTACGGGCCAGCCAATCAAAAAATTTGATATTTTCCATTATCCCAGAGTCTCTCCTGGCGACTAACCGCTGGCCAAAGAGCCCTAGGACTCTGGGTACGAGATTGAACATAACTCGTAAAGACGGCGGAGATGAGGGAGTGGGGGGAGGGGGCTCCAGACTTCTCCATACCCGCCAGGTCATACCACATGAGGAACTGGTGCTATTTTCCCTCGTCAGTATCGATTGGCTAATAGTTAAGTTATTCACAATAGTGGAGGTATACAGTAGAAGTGGTGAATATCTACCGCGCCAGGATTGGGATCCATATACGGATAACCTATGAAACGAGATCGAGAAGATACAGAGGCGCGCTGCGCGCTTCGTAACATCTGATTACCAGAATTATGAACTTGGCAGTGTCACTACGCTTTTAAAGGATCTCGGTTGGAAGTCGCTAAAGATCAGGAGGGAAATAGACAGACTCTGTCTTCTCAAAAAGGGTTTAGATAACAACGCAATCCTGCCCCTGGATGAATTATCAAAGCCGGCCAGAAAGAGAAGACATTCACAATAGATATTACTCCACAATTTATGCTCGCACTAACATATTCAAATTTAGTTTTGTGCCACGCACAATTAGAGATTGGAATAATCTACCACATAATGTTATAGAAATTGCGGATGATGCTAAGTTCCGCAAATTATTGTTATTTACGTTTCTCTAGGAATCTTCTGACCCGAAATGTAAATAATATCATTCATTTCATGAACGAGGTTACATCAAATAAATAAGTGAAATATCCGCCAACACCGAGCTGACTATTAGTTTCATTGTACACCAAACCAGTGAATACTATGTTCATTAAAATACTTAATTTTGAAAAAGCACGCAAGAGTTATATAGCCAATTTCTCAAGAAAAGGTGGCTTACCAGGCGTTGTGTAGAAAAAACAAGAGGCTACAATTAGCCTAAACCCGGGCTTGCAAAAAACAGTATTGTATCCCTAACTTAGTGCTAAACAAAAGAATAGAGGGAAGTCTGTCTTTCTTACATCGGACGCATTGTGTTTAGCTTGTGTTGGAGTCTATTTCTTTAGACCCCTATCAACATATATTCCTCTAAAATACAGCTCAACCATTGAGAACAATAATTATAACACTTGTAAAAAATATTTCTAAAAGAACAAGAAAAAGAGAAACAGAAAAAATAAAGCCCGTGATATATACCACTAACAGACATCGAACCCGGGTTAGCTGCGTCACAGGCAGGAACAATGACCTTTAGGCCACAGAGGTTTATCATTATGCAAGGTGATAAAAATAGTGTATTGATTCCAAAAAAAAAAACTAAGCACACTTGTTTAAGCTTCGATGGATAATTGTTTGAGAAAGGAAACGCTTATCGAACGATGTAGGATTTTTTCGCATAAATGTGAATGGAGTCTCGGTGAAATGTGAGTAGAAAATTAATTAGCAGAGTGAAACTGTTTACAAATACGTCAATCCAGGGTCATTTGAAACACAAGAAAGGAACGTTTCTGGACAGTTTCAAGGGACGCTAGTACATTTGTAAAAACAAGAGGCTACAATTAGCCTAAACCCGGGCTTGTAAAAAACAGTATTGTATCCCTAACTTAGTGCTAAACAAAAGAATAGAGGGAAGTCTGTCTTTCTTACATCGGACGCATTGTGTTTAGCTTGTGTTGGAGTCTGTTTCTTTAGACCCCTATCAACATTTATTCCTCTAAAATACAGCTCAACCATTGAGAACAGTAATTATAACACTTGTAAAAAATATTTCTAAAAGAACAAGAAAAAGAGAAACAGAAAAATAAAGCCCGTGATATATACCACTAAAAAAGCTAAAAGACATCAAACCCGGGTTAGCTGTGTCACAGGCAAGAACAGTGACCTTTAGGCCACAGAGGTTTATCCTTTTGCAAGGTGATAAAAATAGTGTATTGATTCCAAAAAAAAAAACTAAGCACACTTGTTTTCGCTTCGATGGATAATTGTTTGAGAAAGGAAACGCTTATCGAACGATGTAGGATTTTTTCGCATAAACGTTAATGGAGTACGTCTCGGTGAAATGTGAGTAGAAAATTAATTAGCAGAGTGAAACTGTTTACAAACACTTCTCCTTTGTCGTCTCATGTTATTATAATCGGCTCCGAAGCACAAGACCTAGAAAACTCAGACCCACCCCCCCAAACTGTAAAAACTCAAACCCCTCATAAACGGCGATAATTCATTTTGCCCACGTTTATTTCACTTTGAAAATTTGTATAGTTGTGAGGGGGTCTGAGTTTTCCAGTTTGGGGTAGGGGGGGGGGGTGGGGGGGGGGGTCTGAGTATTCTAGGTCTCGTGCTCCGGAGCCGATTATAATAACGTGAAGTGTTTGTTATCTGGGATAAATAGACGGTGTAACATTTCAGCGCACTGAACGGCGATAATTTATTTTGTCCACGTTTATTTGACTTTGAAAATTTGTATAGTTTTGAGGGGTCTGAGTTTTCCAGACTTGGGGGGGGGGGGGGGGCTGAGTTTTCTAGGTCTGAGGTCTGAGTTTTCTAGGTCTGAGTTCTCCAGACACCCGATACGGGAACACGGCGGCAATCCATCTGGAGTTAAATTTTGGTCATGTTAAAAGCTTTCTTCTCGCTGTTGAACTTGCAAACATTCGTATAGACACTTCTCTTAACATATTAGTTGTTCAGACTTCAAAGACACAAGGTGAATCGACGTTTTCCAATACGTGACAACAGGCATCATTCTTGCTGTTGATATGAGATTTACACTTCCGAATCACTCGGCCGTGAAAGGTCAAACTCCCTTTGTCTGTAGTCTCTAATTTTTGGCGCTCCCCTCACGTTGCGTCTCCTCGCAACTTCGCGCGCGCACGTGGCCCAAAATCCGTCGCCAAAATTAGAGACTACTCGCAATCTCCTGAAGCAGTCCATCTGCCGTAAGTTTACTCATGTTAAAAGCTTTCTTCTCGCCGTTGAACTTGCAAACATTCGCATAGACACTTCTCTTAACATATTGTTTGTTCAGACTTCAAAAGCCACAAGATGAATCGACATTTTCCCATACGTGACAACACGCATCACTGTTGTTAAAAATAGTTAGCGCTTGCGCAGAAACGCCGGAAGTGCCATTTGTGGATGATACTCGACGACGAAAAAGAATAATCGTCGGTAGTTTAAGACCCGGGCGCCGCGCGAGACGCGCGCAGCCCGGGTAACTAATCGCTTATCATTCAAAAATTAAAGTCCAGAAATTAAAATAGTAAATTAACTACCTGTCAAAGTCTCAGGGGTGTGTGATATCCCGTACTTGAGTTATTCAACAAAATGTACATCTCAATGGAGCGGGTACGGGGAACACGGCAGTCCATCTGGAGTTAAATTTTGGTCATGTTAAAAGCTTTCTTCTCGCTGTTGAACTTGCAAACATTCGTATAGACACTTCTCTTAACATATTAGTTGTTCAGACTTCAAAGACACACGGTGAATCGACGTTTTCCGATACGTGACAACAAGTATCATTCTTGCTGTTGATATGAGATTTATACTTCCGAATCACTGGGCCGTGAAAGGTCAAACTCCCTTTGTCTGTAGTCTCTAATTTTTGGCGCTCCCCTCGCGTCGCGTCTCCTCGCAACTTCGCGCGCGCACGTGTCTTTCGCCCGCCCCACAATCCATCGCCAAAATTAGAGACTACTCGCAGTCTACTGAAGCACACACGAGGAAACACGGCAGTCCATCTGGAGTTAAGTTTACTTATGTTACAAGCTTTCTTCTCGCCGTTGAACTTGCAATCATTCGCATAGACACTTCTCTTAACATATTGTTTGTTCAGACTTCAAAAGCCACAAGATGAATCGACATTTTCCGATACGTGACAACACGCATCACTGTTGTTAAAAATAGTTAGCGCTTGCGCAGAAACGCCGGAAGTGCCATTTGTGGATGATACTCGACGACGAAAAAGAACCGTCGGTAGTTCTAGACCCGGGCGCCGCGCGAGACGCGCGCAGCCCGGGTAATAAAGAGAATATTAGCAATGAGGACTTTATTAACTCCCATGCGGACATCAAGGCAATGCCACCTTGATAATTTACATCTGTTGACTTTCCTGACACAAAAATACGTCAGCATTAAAACAAAAGATGCGAGCTGGCCATCGAAAATGACAAATGACTAATTTTCACCTTAGGTCAGCTAAGTATGAGAAGGGTGGGGTGGCTAGAGGAAGGGGGTGGTAGGGTTATGCAATTTTGGTTCGCATCCACTTACCGATCTGAGTCTCACAAGTGTTCCAAAAGGAAAGACAACGGTTCTTCGTCACAAGTTCAAATCAAAAGCAATTAAGGGGTTTAGCTCGGTGTAAGAACCTGACGAGGTTTTCTTTATTTTATGAGGTATTGTTTTGCTGTACGCTATTGGTTAGAATGTTTTATTTTCTTTGTTTTATGCCATTCGTGAGTTTCACAGCAGGTTCTTACAACGAGGTAGAGCCCAATTGACAAGGCGCGTAAAATGAACTGATTTACGATACCATAAGAATTTACGTAATTTCTTGAGTTCATATGAATATTATTACGTCTGGGATAGCAGTATATGCTAATCAGTCAAGCATTTGAATTTATGATTGCTGGCAAGCTGAATCGTAAAGAAAGAAATTGTCTTCAACAAAACTTAGATTTCTTTGTATAATTAATGGTCTAGAGAGTTTCACATCTTAATGTATTTTCAAAATTTTTAGTATCCTTGCGATGAAGCAAATATGTTACTTGTAACGATAAAAAGAATTGGTACCTCAGTCGGCATTCCAAATATATTAAAAAATCTTCAATACCACACGGTAAAAACAGTGTTCACTTGAAAAGCAAATTGTGTGCTTAAAAATTCTACAATAAATCTCTCTATAGACTGTTCTCACTAGAATTCACAACTATTTTAAAATACAGGCAATAAATTAAAACCTTGCAAATAAGCTACATTAAATATCACTCTTTGATAGTCTTAAATGAAGATTTGTCACATATATTACAATCTAAATTTCAAAGTGTAAATGGAAATTTCTATGCTGTGTTCTAGAGGAATGTTATTTTAAAAGGATCATCAAGTGATCGGTATTCCGCCGCTACTTATAATCCGTTACAATATTGCGAATTAGTAAAACAAAAATAGTTCAGGTATAAAGTTCGAATCGCAATGTTCAATTTGATGAAAACAACAAAGTTGGTTAAGATACACTGAAAAAGCAAAAGGGTTATACACTCACGTGAAAATAAGGAATTTACCTCCAAACACGTAAATCTGTTGTCTTCTGTTCTTTACCCATCATCTGTGATTTTTTTAAACAAAAAACCTGACCTAATCTGAATATAAACACCAATCAATTATTCTTTAGCATCTTGAACTGTTTTATGAGCCTGCGAGTCACATAGCAGAGTTTTCACTTAGGCCCCGTTTGTCCCGGGTGGGAGGGTCACCCTCCCAGCCGAGTCAACTTGAGCGAGCGTTTAAATGAGAAAATTGTTGCCCATTTGCCCGAGCCAAGAGCTGGCCGTCCAATGACAAAAGCGCTCGCGCATGCTCTAATTGTCTCGCCTTGACAGAGTTGACCCGGCTGGGCGAGCCAACGTTTTCATATGGAGAAAAGTTGGCCCGGCTAGGAGGGTGACCCTACCATCGAAAACTTCTAGCTGAGCCAACGTTTTGCTACTCACGTAAACGGTTCTCCAACTTTTGTAAGGAAATGTAAGAAAAGTCACCCTGCTGGCAGGGCCTTTCTTAAACTCCGAAAGAAAGACTCTGCAGATAAAGTCTTTCAAGTCGCCGGAACCCCAACTTGTGGCCTAGCCAATCCAGTTTTCTGTCGTCAAACTGTTTTTTTTTTTTTTTTAATTTACTGTTATTTTTTTTTTACCGCAAGCACTAATTCTATTGATAAACCGAAGGTCAAAACTGAGCCCACAACACTGAACCCACGCGATTCGTCCTGGGCTCGAAATTGTATCCAGGCAAAAACAAGTGCAAGATCAATATAGACTTGACTCGATTTCTTTCGGAGTTTAAGAAAGCTCTGCTAGCAGGGTGAGGAAAGGGTAGCTCGGGTAGGCGAGTGACCGTTCCACCCGAGGCAAGATTTCTCCATATAAACGGGGTCTTTTTATTTTATTTTAATTTTTACATCAGACTGATGATTTGTATTCTAATTGACTTGTTTGATTTTCTTTGGCAAAACCTAGAACGTTATGCACCATGCTATTAACTATTCACAAAGTTTTTGCTCTGTCACATTTTTTGTAGCGTGTCCGGTCACGGCCTTCACGAATGCTCGTGGCACACGTCTTGCATTTTCGTTGGCCACATAAAATAGTACAGATGTAGTTCTTTAGTCGCAGTAGTGTAAATAGCACTATCAAAAAGAACTAAAAACTCCGCCAGCTACGTGGCGTTTGAGAAGAACGAAGCCCGAAACGTATGGATCTATCTTGTAGATTTGACACTTTCTTCGCCGTAAAAAACAATTCTCATTTTGTGTCCTTAATTACCACACAGCTAGCAGACTTTTCAGTTCTGAAACACAAAATTGACAACTGTAAAGCTCCGCGAACGGCCATGACAGGGTGCGCGGCACGTGACCTGAGATACGGGTTACTTGTGCTTATTGTAAAGACGACTTGGGTCTTAAGCGAGATATCCTAACTGAACGCCTTGCTGTTAAACCAGGATACACTGCATTACACACATCACTGCCATCGCTATTAGTTCTGGTCGGTCTTTCTCTTGAACTGGATCGAAGCAAAAGCGAATCCTGATAAGAGGGGCAAAACAATGAGGTGTAAGATGATGCAACTGGAAAATATTATTTTAAGTGTTTGCCCTGGTTCACAGGGAACCCACACAATCTGTTTGCATAACCCTTTGTTATTTTATAGTAAATGTATGGTTATGCTTTCCTGCGCTTGATTGATTAAGGCAACTCACTTCTGACGTTTTTTTCCACACGATACAAGTTACCTGTGTTTGAATTTTGGTTGCATGGTTGTCTGATTATGGCAATTGTATTTATTATTATGATTTCCCAAATCCATTGATTTTAATTTGGTTTAGTGCTCTATGACTTGGACATTACAAAATACACTTAGAGAGTGTAGCTAGAACTCGGACAAAATTTGAAGGAAGCAACCTTTTAACTAAACCACATTTGATTTTGTACTGAGGGAACTTCACGGAAAAAAAAGGACTAACAGGGCGTAGATACGCTTTTTCACTAATGTGAGTGATTACTTGAGAGTCCTAAGGATCTTCGATTCAGTAAAAGCGGGTCGCTTAATGTTGGAGAATTTGTACCCCAGAAACAACAGTCAACATACAATAACAGTCAATCCACTTGATCGAGTAATTAGAAAAAAAGCCTAAAGTCCACACCTTAGCTGGATTGCTATTTTTGTTTACAAAGCCGTAGATGAGTAGGTCAACCAAATTTTTATCATTTTTCAGCACTGGTTTACATGAAAATGTTCCAATGGTTTAAGTTTTATCATGGTAAATTACGCTATAGCCTCCGAAGCAGTCGTTGCCAGGGTGGGAGGCTAAGGTATGCTAATTATCACTTGCGGAGAATTAGGGGGAAAAAGGAAAATGTGCAGTTAGAGCAGAATGATGGAAAGGACGAACAACAACAAAGCTTAATAAACCACTTCGTAATTAGTTTTCTGTACTAATTTTGAGTTTCAGGTTGAACACAATTTAGCCATTGAAATTCGTAATAAGAGACTCTTAAAAAAAGCGATCTTGGGATCTTGAAACCGCGTTACCTTTCACTCATATAGGAAGACGGAAACGTTCACATCTTTGCAATTCTAAACTGTTAACCTTTGCAATTTGCCCAGATTCAAGGAAAAACGTTTAGCTTCTCGGCGAGATGCATACATCCAGTTTACTGATGTTGTGTGATTTCTAGTAGTGTCGATGATTTTCTGTGACCCGAGAATAAATTCAAAAGTTTGGAAAATCTACGAAACAGTTTATTGTTTGAAGTTCTCAGGCCATCGTCAGTCTAATGACTCATGAGACAGGGTAACACCAGAAACAACTGAACCTGTATAGAGGAAAGAGAATACTGTTGAGCATGAAAACATGAAACTACTGAGGCTGGAAGAGCCTCGGTTCCTTCTGCAGCCAAGATGACGTAAAACAAAGAAAACAAAAGAAAAAAACAACTCCATTTATCACAATACCTCAAAACAATAGAAATACAATGTGCTCAGGTACATGCAGAAAGAACCAAAAAATTCATAAAGTATGCTTTGATGAAATATCACCTTGAAGTTTCCCACTATCGGAAAGAGAAAAAATGTAGTTTTAGAGAGGAGATATAGAAACAGCTTCACTGGATTTTCAGGAGAGCAAGGGCAGTTTTGGTTCTTACATTTCACCTCAAGAATGATCAATCTGTGATAGTTTGCACAAATGTTTGAAACCAGACAACTGCAAGTTTGTTCACTGGGTGCCCATACCTGTCACTTTGCAGTCAAGCAAGTATGTAAGATAGGAAAGCAGCTACCAGAGGTGCAACTAGATAGTAGCTAAGTACCCGAGAGTGGGCAGAGGTAGGGTACGGATGGAACATCCACCGCTCGAAAAGGGAATACTGGCTCAAATGACAAACATTCAATTACTGGGTTAAAAGTGAATTATAAACATGCAAAATAAGAACGCACTAAGACATACGGCTCATCACTGAATTCGCCTCACGCAAAATAGACGCTCTCTTTTTACATGAGAATTTCCTTTACGAGACGTGGTACCTTAGTAACATTAAATAATGCGTTTTAGTTCTTAACTATAAAATAGGCATAGTTTTTCAAAGGGATAAGTCCGACGAATTTACCATGAAAATTTAAAGTTGAGTAAAGAATACGTATGTATTACCAGGAAATAGTACAATAAAACCTCTTGTTATATCATCAACTATTTTAATACACCATTGATCACATGTATCTCAAGAGATAAAGGAATGCCTACCAAACCGTTGATTTCATTCTATTCCTTAGTATTTAAATTGCACGTGCATCTATTGTCAAATAAGAGCAAACTATAGGTTAGTTTTAGGTTTTTTTTCTCAAATCTGGCTGGTCATGCGATTTTTAACGGCTTTTGACAACACCTTAGTTGATGGCCACGCATTGATGATTTAACGGTAATAAAATTAAGAAAATCGCAATCACTATGCATTTTATAGAGTGGCGTGGATAAATGAAATCAGAATTGTTCAATGAGAGCGTGTATCAGGCTGTGAAGGAAATCAGGTATCTTATTTACATTTAATTAAAGGCGGGTTACTCAGCTGGCTTCAGAGATGAGTCTCCATTGTTGATTTAGCGCAGAGTTTGACCTTCTACAGAGAAAGAGTTTTGAAAACAGAACAGCAACTTGTTCAGTAGAATGTGATTAAAGTACCTGCAGTTTAGACGACAGCTAAAAACAGGTTAGAAAAAAAGTGGAATAAGTTATAAAACTTAGAAAAGAAACAACCTGAAGTTATTCGCATTAAGGAAAAGAAAGAAAAAAATGGGAAAATAAAGAACAATTTAAAGCAAACGAGTCAAACATATGTTTAAAAACATTTAGTACTTAAGAACGTCAAATATTTCGTCAACAGTTTAGTGAGCCTCTCGTCGCTGTACATAGACGTTACCTGTTGAGGTTTACTGCAGTCAAGGTTTGTGCGATATTAAGTTTATGTTAATGTTATCATAGTGATAATAAACTATCAATATCAATATTATTAACTGATAGCCATTATTAACACAACTAATATTACCACTATTAAGTGATAACAAATCTAGTATTGTTCGTAGTATTGTAATTATAACAAACTCATTTCACTTTATAACGTTATGAACTTGAGTGACAAACGATAGTTTGATTTCAAAGTTTACAATAATTTTAAACTTACTGTTAGCTCTTGAAATATCAGTTTATAGGGACAGTAATAGTCTTTTGCCAGTTTTTCGTACCCCTCTTGGACTCTACTTTTTGTTCTGCTGGTTACTATAAAGTTTTTTACTCTCCCAAGTTTTATCCCATTATAAGCCCTGTACGCTAAAATTCATTGGTTTATGAAATGCTTTTCGTTGTGATGTCAACAATAAACATTCAGGGCAAAACGCAAACGTTGTCTTATTTTCTTAACTCTCGAAAGTATTTTACTCATGTGGAAATTGCCCTGACCTACCCTGAAACTGTGCCTCTTGATTTCTGATGACAAACTGGTTCTGCTGCCAGAGTTAAAACTCAAAGATCGGTGTCTCTTCTGCTTCTGTTTGCTTTTGACGTCAGTGCCACCAGAGTCCATGGCAGCTCTGGTAGAAAATTAAAAGTAGCACTTACACCATGTCTCTATGAAACTTCAGGCAAGAATTACTGGCGAACGAACGAACGAATGCATATCTTTGCCCACACTAACACATATAAGTTCTCTTTTTCCCCCATACTATACCCCTATGGAACAGTCTGCTATCTTTACTGAGTCTACTGCTGCTTTTCAAAGGAATGCCTTACCAACCATAAGGCAAAACTGCTGTCAGTAATGTTTTGTTACTCCCTATTATTCAAAGAAATGTCATTTAGCCATTTGGTCCACTGACCGTTCTCAGCATCATGTTTAGCAGGGCCCGCGCAGCAAGTTTTCAAGTGGGGGGGGGGGCTCACTTCGAACGCTTTAGCGTGAGTCAACTTGGGGGGGGGGGGGGGTCCAGGGGCATGCTTCCCTGAAAAACGTTTAAATTAAAGTCCTCTGAAATGACTGGAAATGCATTTCCACTGAACAATTTGCCCCTGCGGTTTATGGAAGTCACTCTAAACCTGTGATGGTGTGGTGGTGTTCTAATTTGCACGTTAGATGTCAGAACTGAAGGCTAAGCCCTATTCTCTCACATACTGTTCTCGCTTTGACAAGGAACACCTATGCATTGTCCCTCGTCACCCCTAGAGACAAATGTATGAATGCTGAAAAAAAAAAACTTCTGGCCCGGGTGGGATGGAGGACCCTGCAATGGACATCCAGGATGACAATAGCTTTTCACCCGTTGCTCCATTCGATGGAAACTGAATTTTGCTCCAGACACACAAAAGATCTGAGGAGCAGGTGCAATTTCAGCTTAACTGCTTACAATCATAAACCTGATAAAAATTTGTGAACAGAGATAATGTGGTGTCAAAACATGAATGCATTTAGGAAACAACAGACATAACTTGGATAGATTTGACGTACCTTGCAGGCACCAGTACAGATAACAGTTCAGAAGTGAGATGACGCCTGATGATGTTCTTTGATGGGTGAATACCAAGAGCTTGAGCAAGTTCCTCTGCACCAAATGTTGGATCAAGCACTAACAAAGCACCATGAACACCACTATCCTGTAAGCTGTCCACATATTCCTTTGCACACAAGAAACAATGTTATCTACTATCTGTGAGAAAATAAACTATCAAATATAATGTTATGTTGAGTATCCATAAACTGATCCCACAAGAGACTTAACTACAACTGTACAAAGCCTTCATCTTACAACATTTTCACTACTGTTTTACAAATAGGCTTTTTGTGGGACTCACAGTACTGACAAGTTAGAAGATACATCCTCAGATTCATTCTTAGAACAGCTCTCCCTACAGTGTACATGACAAAGCTGATTTAACTATGCTAGAGCTTCTCCATAAACATTTGAATTAAACAAGAGATATGTCTACAAAACACCCTCCTGTCACTTCCTAACCCAGAACTACAGCCTTTGGTATGCACTCTTTTACACACCCGTCTACAAAACAGTGGAATTCTCTCACATGACTTGACAACAATAAAATGAATATGCATGCACCAGTTTTTTTTTATTAGTTGAGAGAATACGAAGAGAAAGACAAATTACAGTCACAATTACTCAACAGTACTTACACTACACACCCCTGTTGTGCTTACATTACAGTATCCACATTACAGTATCATTTCATTTGCTAAAGTTTTTACAAAAAATGTTCACCTGCAGTTACTTATTAATATACACACACGATATTACCGATGGCAGCACATACACATAACTATACACAAGGTACTATCTAATGAATCCATCTACATGTATATTTTAAAGTATTTTATGATTAGGAAGAGTGTTACATGCTAAGCCCTTCCAAAGGATATTTCTGGTTGAGATTTGCTATAAAGTCGAACACTGAAATTTCATTACGCAATAACTTGTTGTTGTATAAATAGTATTTGGCCTACAGGAGGGTGAAGTTTAGCTTTTTGACAAAATGCGATTCTGTATTTTTACCAACAATTTTTCTACCAAATAATATTTCCATCTGTGAGAAGCGTAAGGAGGTAGCATTTTCATTATTGAACCATTTTATAACTTCCGAAAAGAATTGTTTAGTCAAAGTACAATTTTGGAAAGAGTGAATTATTGAGTCATTTATTTGGCAATATTCACAAAGCACATTGTCTTGTATACCATATATGAACAGCTCCTTTTTGGAACCTATCGTTCTATGTAGGAGTTTAAAGTAGAATTCTCTTAGCTTATTATCTTTACGTATGATTTTAATATCGCTACTTGTAAGTCTCGAGCCCATTTTGTGTTTGCCTTGAATTTGATTTTCTTATTGTTGATGAATAAACGATAATAATCTTTATTTTTCATTGCAAGGAGATTTATAGAGATTTCTGTGGAGAGTGGAAACATGCATTCTAACAAGAAATTTGTTTTATCTAGCTATTGTGGTTCATCCACATTCAAAAGGTCTTGGATAAGGTAAACGCCTTTGTCAAATCAATTTCTATAGAGGATTGTGGATCCATCCAATAGAATCTCTTTGTTATTAAATAAGACAAATTCCTGACTTGAAGAATCTTTGTAGGATGATTTTAGCTCTAAGAAATTTTGAAGAATTGATTTATAAAACTTGGGTAATTTAATCCGTGCCAGAAACTTTTGGTCGTAATTACATCTTAGCAAAAAACTGAGACCACCAAACTTATCAAGCAGGTAACTGGGGATGACCTTCCAGGATTTGGAAGTTTTTTCTTCCAATAGAAGTCTGGAAATCCATGCTAGATTCAACGACTTTGCCATGACATCTATACTAGGTGCACGTAAACCTCCTTTGTCGCAGTCAGAGATCGACCATTACTTTACGTTTAATTTTATCCTTTTTCTTTTTCCAGATGAATTTGAAAATCAGAGAATTTACATCATGGATATAGTCATCAGAGATGTTAAGGCTTGCCATCGTATGAACCAGCTGCGAGATTCCCAGGCTTTTGGCTATAAGACATCTTCCAAATAATGTAAGATTGTGACAATTCCAGATGTTGAAGAGCATTTGCAATTTCTGTAGTTTTGTCTTAAAATTATATTTTTCATTTTGCTTTTCATCATAAGAAATGTACGTCCCTAACACTCGAACAGGTTCTTCAGGCCACTTGAATCCAAAAGGTTTCTCTTTACAATGTCTCCAAGGTCCAAGCCACAGAGCTTTGGTTTTCGAAGGGTTTAATCTTAGGCCAGATATGTCACCAAATTTGTCTAATACAGTGATGGCTCTTCTAACTGAATTGCTATTCTTGTTCAGAAGGGTGGTGTCGTTGGCGAATTGACTTATTTTAAATTCCCTTTGAAAGACATTGACTCCCTTGTTTTCCTTATCTTGTCTAATCTTACAGGCTAATAGTTAGTCTGCCAAAATAAAGAGGTAGGGGGATAAGGGGCATCCTTGTCTAATTCCTCTTGAAAGTGCAAAATAGTTTGTATTGAAACCATTATTTAGAACAGAACTCTGGGTATTAGCGTAAAAGGTAGAGACCCAACGTTGAATAGACTCTCCGAAATTAAACAATGTCATGGTTCTTTGGATGAATTTCCATACAATTGTGTCAAAGGCTTTTTGAAAATCCAGTTGCAAGAGAATACCAGGGATGTTTTGCAGTCTTGTTTGTTCCAAAATGTCATTAATTAATCTAATATTTTGACCAATGTATCGCCCTTTTATGAATCCAGTTTGGTCTGAGCTAATTAGAAGCAGGAGGACCAGTTTAATGAACTCAAGAGGAAGATCCTCAGATTCAGGGGTTTCATTAGAAGCCGGCAACTGGTGAAAATCACTGCCTACTTTGTCAGAATTTACCTCTTTCCACTGCCTATTTTAATTTTAATCCCTTGTGTGACAAACGCGGAATAACTTTTCTCAGAGAATTAATTTTTAGATTTAATCCTGTAATAAATTACTTTTTCTCAAAAGCAACATTTTCATTCTAGACAGTTTCAAATTCAAATGGCAATAAAGTTTATGTAAGTATATACATAGAATGCAAGATCCTTAAGAGGGTACATGTATATCCCGATAAAAGTTGTTGGGTGGTACCTACTTTGCTATGGTTCCACTTAAAATAATGTTAAGAATAATTATTATTCTTAACATCTGGGCAGGCAGATGAACATTTTTAAATTTAATTACTAAACAAATAGTTATTTCCAGACCTTTCAGCCTCAATCAATGTGCCCATTTTAACTAAAATGGCTAAAAACCATTGGGAAGGCGCATACCTATGTACGTACCCCAGGAAGAACAATAATTAACATGTGGTATACTGTTTGATACACAGCTGTTGGTTCTTTGTCTGTGGATGAAATCACATGCAGCAAGAAAAAATAAACACTCGTGAAGGCAACTTACACCCAAGTCTACAGAGCGACACCACTTTTCAATTCTCTCATTAGTCCACACAAGAGGATCAAGGTCGTTATCCTCACTCTGTCTTCTCCGTTCCAACAGTAGCTAAGTTGTGAAGAGAATAATGATTTAAGTTAATGAAGAAATCATTACACTACTAAACTTACAAAATATTTAACAATAAGTCTTTCCAGTATTCGTAAGAAATCTTTTGCAAAATGGATATCAACTGACCATCAAGACAACAAACTGACTATCCCCTTTCAGTTGGGGTATTTGAGAGTATACTGATTCAAAATCTTTCCGTAGAATTCTTATGCTTTGAACTACTTCTATGAAAATCATGTTTCAAAGTCCCTGTCAATGAGCAATTTTGATTTTATCTTTATTTATGGCTACAATACCTCTCTATTAAACTCCATCATGCGCAGCAACTTTACACCATGAAGGACACTCATCTAACAGAGCAAAGAAACAAATTATTGAAGTTTGGAAAAAAACTAAGTTGGGTTAAAATGAAATGTTCTTCAGTGTAGTAACCTTAACCCATTTGCCAACAATAAAGGTAACTTGAACTTTAATTCATTTGCAAGCTCTGACATCAAGTTGATAAGTTTGTGGACAACAATTCCTTAAGGTATCAATAACATTTTTACATTTTCCTTACAGAACAAGTAACAAACCATTTAAGTATTTGTTAGTCTAGGTTCTTTTTCATCCTTTCAGTGAGTAACCCAATGAGAACATGGGCGAGGTAACATCATCTTCTGTTTAATTCCACAACAAAATGCTACCTTTTCTAACCTGGCATAGCTCACTAGCAAAGTAGTTGAGTTATTCTTTACAAGACAGTTCTATTTTAGATATTTTCCTGCTGTTTTTATTTTCTTCATGGACCAAACCAGGGTGCAACATTTATCATACAGTTTTTGGACTACTGTGCACACCAGGCACACCATTTATTAGTCTCCCCTCTTCATTCCCAATGGCCAATCACAAGACACATAGTCAGAATCTTTGCTGTTGTACAAAAACCATGTAGAAACAAAGAAAACGTGTTCTATTTGTTAATTTATTTCTTTCCTCAACATCTATATGCCGTAACTCAGGAGTCACCATTGTGTATCACACACAGCAGCTGCAAATGTGTTACCTGATGGAATTTCTTGTTTACATTAAGGTATTTCTCCATTTCTTTCTTTGTCATAACATTAAGCAGCCTTCCATCGATCATTTGCGACTCAAATGCAGAGGAATATTGCTTGAGTCCCAGGTCCTTCATCCACACACGAGACACCCACAGATGGTCTATTGAAGAGATCTCTGGGTACTTTCTACAGAGGAATAAGAAATAAATAATTACCACTAATCAAATGCAAACTTCCAGCAACTTACAGAAGTGTGTGCAGTGGGTAAAGTGAAATGGTGGGGGAGGAGGTGGGGAAACAGGATAAATAAATGGAGAGGTAATCATCCATTTTAGACACTATATGTGGCAAGTACAAGGATTATACCTACAGACTTTAGATAACAAGAGTGAAGCAAAAGCATTAATACGTTGCTTGTTTGAATGGTTAATACAATGCAATCTGTGTTCAGGTGAGGCTTGGTGGAGCAGCTCATTGTAAGATTGGGAGGTCAGTGGTTCAAGGCTTGGTTGCTGCATTTTCAAGCAGCTCAAGAACAAAGAAAAATAATTAATTTTACCATAAGACAAAATCAATGTATATCATTCATAACATTTAAGGGCTTGTTTATTTTCAGAAGCCCAAAACATCTGAATTTAGTGCCCAGAAAGGCTCACAAAATAATGACTATAGCAGTTATTTAAAATCTTGTTATAACTACAGTATCAAGATAAAATACATAGACTAGGACAGGTGCATTTAGAATGGAGAGAGGATAGCCATACTGTACTTTTTCAAGAACACAAAAGGCATGTGTGAGTAAGTAAACTTCAGAGATTCAATGCCACAAGCTTTTTCGTTACTCAGAAAGAAGTTAGTCTGCTAGGTTTACAGTCACCACACTAACCGAGCAGCTGGCTCTCTATATTCCTCAATAGCCAGCCTCAGTTTGCGGCGGTGCATGGTGTTCCCAATTCCAAGTCCAGCTTCAAGCTCAGCATCAGTGAGCTCCAAAAGAACTTTGCCACTTTTGATGTTCTCATAACACATCTGTGAGTACAAAGACATCTGGCATTCCACCTCAAGCCAAGCTACCACCATGTTGGCTCTCCAACAGGCCATGGGAATGTCTTTGTGTGATTCCCAAACTCGCTTCTTCTCAGCAAAACTAGTACTCATGGGAAGATGGTCCACAACATTGATGTCAGGGAATTCTGTTAATCACAGAGCAGTTAACAAGTTTTAATTTCCTAAGAATGTGGATGTTACTGGTTTAGGTCTGTTGATGTGATTTGTTGTGATAGGCAGCAAGGACTTGGAACCCTTCCTCATGAGAAGACATTCTGATGTAGTTGACAGATATAATACTCAAGTCATTTCAACAACATGAAAATACTCTCTTTTTTATTTGATGGTGATGATGACACTTTATTTTGATAGGGTACATAATTACAGACTTACTAAAATTGTTAATGTCTTCGCCCTTATGGCCCTATGAAAGTTACAGCATGACTAATTTTGTTGCTCCTTGTTACACTTTGCCCAGATCACTTGTCCTCTCTACTGCACTCATGATTGCAAAGCCTAAAATCCAACTCTACATTTAAAGACCCACAAGTTTGTTTGCAGTTTGCTATATTACTCTCTCACTGTCTTGTACGTTTACACATAGATATTAAAAACACTGGGATCTTTGTCAGTTTGATTGAATAATGGAAAATTAAGGGGATAAATTTGCAGCTTAGAGAATTGTCTGCACAGAAAAGATAATTTCTAAGGGTAAAGAAGTGTTTGACTGTACCTCGAACAGCTGGTGTAAATTCAAGTCTCCTTTGTTTTCCTCTGGAGAAAAACCTTGAAAAAGAAGAGGAGTGCACCTTTTTCTTTTTTCCTGAGTCAGCTACTTCTAAGTTCTTATGAACACCAAAATCAAACAATTCCTGTTCAGTACAATGGACTGCTTGACTAACATCACACTGTGAACCTGGGGAGGTTGGATCCACTGGGAAGACAGCTGAGGTGTTCAGTATATCATGGTAGTTATCTAAAATAAGAGAGACGAATGTACCATATATAAACAAGCTTTAATGACTAGGTCTATTTACCAATTCTTTGCTTGTTTCAGTCTTCACTGAATACTGATAGAATCATTAACAAAAAATGAAATTTCTTTAGTCTTATCTCATTAGTAAATACACGACAAAGTAACAAGAGTTTTGGACTGTTTAGAGTTTATTTAAATATTAAATGGCCGTAGTCAGGTGATATCATATTGACAAATGTTTGTTGACTCTGACTAGAATTTTGAATTAAAGACAATTCCACAGTTTCTTCAGTTTATTTGGTGTCATTAGTCAAGCGTCATACATGTACATAAAAAATAACATAGCATAAACAAAGCTGAGCATCATCTTTCATGCTTAACAGCAAGTAACATCTATAGGGACAGGTGGTATGTGATTTAGAAAATAAAAAGAAAACAAGGAAAGAGTCAGAGAAAAGGTTACATAACAGATGCACATAATATAGAACAATTCAATAGCACCCAAACTCAGCATGTTTCTAAAGAACAATTCATGTGACAAGTGAAATACAGATCTGTACAGAGAAGCTTAAGGTACAAACACTACATTTTCTCAAACCAAAGTTCCACCTTATGGCACTGAAACATCTAAGGGGACTGAATATATTTTATGAGATGCTCTTGAGCATGAAAAGTATATTCACAGTCTAACAAGGAAGCCAAAGGGCATTGGTGTTGAAAATGAGGAGGATCTGTTTTTGCATGAGGTGGAGGATGATAATTTTTTTCAAAGACAAACATTTTTTTCTGTGTTCTTGTCTATGCAGACAAATTTTTTCCAGCTGCATCTAATCAACCTATGTAGTGCAGCGGAAGTGTGCTGCAATGTCAGCTCAGCATTCCAACCTGTGTGTTCACTCAGTCAGAGTTCTGCACTCTTTGTCAATCAAACCTGTGTGTTTACTCGGCCAGAGAGCCAAAATGGAACCAATGTGTTCACTTGGCCAGCATGCCAAATGCTTTGTCTAATAAGCAAGCCCCCTTTCAACCAATTTGACACACGATACTACTCACTAAATCAGCATAAGATAAATAATAATAATAATAATAATAATAATAATAATAATAATAATAATAATAATAATAATCAGTGTTGGTGATAAGATTAATTATTGCTTAACCTATCCAGGAAAGTTTTCGTGTGCAGTAGACTGTTGCCCACTCCAAAAACAACAAGGAGACTGGTACTAGTGAAGGATTGTGGGATCATTTTGGTAGGCAGAAGATGAAAAATAGGTACCCAGTAGGGTACAGATGTTGAAAACTGGAACAAAAGGCTGTATCTACGCTCGGGAGAAGAATATGAACAAAAAAAGTCATTTCTTATGATGATTGAATTTTGGTTTTTGGACGATGATTTCCCTAAAAAACATGAAGGCAAAAAGGGGCATTTTTGTTGTTTCTCTTTGACGTTAAAAACGGCCAGTTTCGTTCTTGTCCAAACTCAAAAGGCCATATTTGGTAAAAATCGCTATGTTTCTTGCATTTATTGGATATCCAAATTTAAAGGGCATTCCATTTCGTGCTCACAACTAACAGTTAAGGCAATATTCGTGCGATTGAGAAAGTTGCAATGTTTTGAAGCATGGGAGTTTTTTACGACCGGTTTTGGCCGGCACGGGTGCCAATGGGTTAAAACACCGCTTTTTGTTGCTGAATTCACCACACCATGTTAGTTTTAAATGCATTTCTAGCCATTTCAGAGGACTTTAATTTTAAAATTTTCCGGGGGAGCATGCCCCCAGACCCCCTGAGTTGACTCACGCTAACATGTTCAAAGTGAGCCCCCCCACTTGCAAAGTTGCTGTGGGAGCCCTATTTCACATGACATACACTGTACCAAGGGTTGGAAACAAATGGAACCTGACATGGACACCATTCTGTAGGGGGGTCGGGTACTACTTGGAGGAGGGGGAGAGGGCTGGGAAATGGGAATGTGGTTCATGGCATTTTCAAATACTTCAAATAGGCCCTGAGGCTATGCATTTCACTTGGGGGAGGAGGGGACTCATTTTTTCTAAAAATAAATGGACAATTTCAGCATTACATTTAGTCTGCACCCAACATGGGTGCAATTTTGGGAGACAATTTTGAAGAACAACGTGCAAAATCCTACAAACTTGTGCTGAAACACAAGGCTGGACTTATGAAACTGAGACCACACAATCAAAATGAAAAATATTTATTTCAGACCTGAGACAAGAAGGTCAAGTTTCAAATGCATGTTACATCTTTCCATTATTTAAAGGCAATGTCATCAGGGGAAAATTTGTCTTAGGAATATAACAGTTGTCCAGACACAACTAGAAGATTTTAAATAAAATAATAATAATAATAAACTTGTTACTTATATAGCGCAAAATTCATTAAAAATATATGTTTGTATATAATGTGTGGAAAAAAAAATGTCCATTGACACCAAAATTAATTGGTCATGAGTGATTTCTTGATTATTCCTCTGTCTGTTTGGGCAGTAATGTTGTTAATTTTACTGGTGACATGCATGACCAACAAGTTAAAAAAAAAACGTTCAATAACCAGATAGTTTGTCACATAACTTGTGAATAAAATATAACTTATCAATGTTGACTTTGGGTATAGATGATTTTAATATCTTAATTCATACCAAGAAACGAATAACCAAACAAGAATAAACAATTTAGTACTGCTAGTTATGCACATGTCATCGGCTTCCCCATGGGATCAACCCCCAGGCCTACCTAGGGAGATATGTGGGGGAATACAAGGAGATGGATGGGATTCTTTGCCGGAGGGTAGGGGAAAATCTTGACATTGTTCAAAGATTAGGGGGAGGGGGAATTCACAAGTTTGAAGAGGATCGTGTCATGGGGATTTTCAGCTAAGAGACACCTCACCAAGGGGACTTTGGCTTGAAAGATTCCCTGACCCCCCGGGGATATGTATATATATTTTTGTCAGTGCAAGTGCACAATAATTATTATTGTGCACTTGCACTGACAAAAATATATTGATGTAACACTGTGTCAGCTCTTAATGGGTACGGTATAGCAATGAAAACTCAGACTGTCTCAGTCAGCAAAAAAACTGCACAACAATTCTTGCAATTTTATCTACAAACATCTGTGGAACCGAGTATAAACATGTTTATGTTCGTGTGAACATTCGATTTGTCTTTGACAGAGCGATTAATATCAGCCTCAAAAGGGGATTTAATGTCCTCAAAGGAGGGTTTATTGACCTCAAACGAGGGCTTTTTGTTCTCAAAAGAGGAATCATACTAATCTTACACGCACATGCAGTCCGCTTGAATTGATCACAATGGCTTTGACAACTGAATGCCTTTATATTTGTTTGAAACCATTGACCTAAAAGTGGTAGAACACTCACAATACCTTTGCTTGATTGATTCAATGCATGTTAAGAAGAGTTGTAGCAAGTGTTAAAACCAAATCTAGAATAATTCAACGTAAAACATACCAGCAGCTTCGTGTCATTAGCTACAAGAATTCCCACATGGCATTTTCGGATGCAGCTTGTCCATGAACAATTTTCATAAGATACGATGTATTCAAGTTTTTGGATCGATCGAGAAATATTGCAGCAGCATTCGTCGATACTCCAACATGCCTGTCTTGTTGTCTGTTTGCATATCCAAGTTTTCAAATCGATTGAAGAAAATTGAGTCGATACTCCAACGCAATTGTGGACAGCAAACAGCTCTGAGTAGATAGAGTCTAGAGTGCAATTGTGCACTAGACATAAAAACATGTCATTTTTTGGTCTTTTCAAGGCCCATAGCTTTGCTCTTGTTAAGTCTGCTTCATAGAGCAATGCTACTGGCTTTGAAAACAGTGAAAATGGCATGTTTGTCATCTTCTGTCTACCCAAATGATCCCACAATCCTTCACTAGTACCAGTCTACTCATCATTTTTGGAGTGGGCAATTAGTTTTTTAACATGTTGTTTCAGGCATGTTTACAATTAGAAAATTATGATGGAAAAATTGATATGATAAATGTTTTGTATTGTCTGTAGTGTTGGTAATAAGGTTCTTTCTAATCAAGGCTCATATTGAATGTTTGTTCTTGTGGTTTATTTATTTGCTTTTGTTTTTCTTGTTGAACTGTAAATAGTTTAATAGAGTGTTGATCAAAACAATGCGTTCACCAATCGGTCTGTGTAGCGCAGCAGAAGCATGCTGCAAAGAGCATATTTCCAAAATGGAAATGCAAAATTAATGTAACCAATCAGTGTAGCTAGTATTACAAACAGGGTTCAATAAGTTGAGAAGTTAAAAACACTCTGGTTTGATTGATTAGTGAACTCCACTACATGCTGGCCAACTGTCTCTGAAGTTAAGCCCTGCTGGCCAGGGTTACCACTTGCATAGCTAACTGCCAACAATGTCCCGTCTGGTTGACTTTTTCAAACAAGGTATAACAGAATTACTCTTTACCAAATTTGTTAGTGGACACAGTATTCAATTTCCACACTGTTTATTTCAGTCGCATCTCCTTTTGATAACCAGAAAACTGTCAGAATCCCATGCGAATGCTCTTAAGCGTCTTGTTAATGTACAAACTGCGCCATGGCTGGTTATATAAGTGTTGTCAGAAGTTATTAACATACAACTAATTTGTTTTTCTGTAAAACAATTTATACTTCTTCAGGTTCCACAATTTAGAGATAGTGATAAATTGTGCATTTTTTGTTAGCAACAAAGCAGCTACAATAAATATGTGCAGGGTATGACTAAAATCCTGTGTAGAATGTGTGATGTTCAATTTTGGGGCTCACAGATTTACATTAAATCCCTTATGGGAATGTGATGTGTTGTAATCATTATGTATAAATATGTTCCCTACGTAATCTTGTTTCAAACTCCCTGTTGAAGTCTGTAACTATCAGATGAAACTGGTCGGAGAATAAACCTCGAGTCAACAAGATTTCATTGCTGTGTGCTGCTCAATAGAGCCTTGTTAAAACTTTTAAAAAATGCGCAGTTTACAGGTATGAATGGTTTAAACTCGGAATGTCACTTTTGAATTATTTTGTGATGGCTAATTTACCATATCAAACCAGTTGATGAATTCAAATTTTGCAAATCATTTTGCTGCAAAGGAATAAATCAAACTATGCATCATGATTTATAAATCGCTTATCATCTACTTTACTTGTCTACAAACTATTTATTTTCTTTCTAGTGTCTGCAAACAATTTATTTGAGCTTTTTTGCTTTGCAAACATTTTTTTCCAAGATTTATCATTCCCCCCTTCAAAAAACTTATGGTCCATCCCTAATGATAACCTTGTTTGGCATTCTATTTCTTGAACCTTGCAACACACACTTCTGACCCACAAGTGAACGTCAGGGTAGAATCCAAGCTAACCGAGTAAGAAATTCAACTACAGTTAATCAACTCTCAGCTCTGCAACCAAAAATGACAATGTACAGTAAAACTTGTACATTTATCTATCGCTAATGAATCTGTTTTATCATGGGATTTTTGTGACTGATGGAGAGACCAGCAGATTCAAAGGTCTGCTAAAAACATTCACCAGCTTGTAAATTAACAAATTATGTGAAGGGTAACAATAATGAGACAAAACACTCTTAAACATTATCATCATCTATCCACAACAAAAAACTCTGAGATCATTTTCTTGAATGTGTGATCACAAAAAGAAATATACCTGGTTAATTTCAACGGAAGACTTTGGGCAAAACTCACTTGTCTTTATAAACCGCATTCATTTTGAGTGCTTCCTGTATCGCAGATCTAGGAGTGGCTAGAATTTTCTTGTAGTACCTTGTTGAAATTGAAAACAAACATCCGGTATTCTACAGACAGCAAATCTGCATTCTTAGGCGGACGCGTGGTTCGCAGGTTCTCAAGTAAATATAATGAAATTTATCCATAGTAATGATGGTAATCACATTTGCTTAAGTGGGCGTGCTTGTCTTGGCAAAACACTTGTGAAATCGGTCGTGAAATGAATAGTCTGTACAGTTGTCTGTCATCAATAATCGTAACGCAATCGGATCAATAAGTTAAAATATAATTCGGAGGGTGTATTATCTTGAAAGCGTAAAGACTGATTTATTGAATCAGGTCTTCTTTCTAAAGTCATACAACAACGAAAAAAATATGAAAAAAATTTGATTGCAGCTCTTACCCTTGTTGTGTCGAATGTGTCAACAACAGTGTAAGGTACATCACCAGAAAAAATGACCAAAATCACGCAAACACTTACCACCATTTTCAAGGGTCGATCTCGGTAAATCTTTTACATTTTGCTGGGAATTTGTTTTCCTGTTGTCCCAAGAGTTAGATTTGTGGTTCCCTCCCGTCGAGTCCAGATTTAGATTGTTCGATTTGAAAATCAGTTGGGAATTGTTTTCACGAAGCGAAGATTGCAGCTCAGTCAAGTGTTGTCTCACTTCGAAAAGTTCTTCTTCTAATTCTTTTAACTGTGCATCTTTCAACTCTAATTGTGATTTTAAGCTTTCTGTTTCCTTCAAGAAATCGGTTCGCTCTTGCTCCCAAATCTGTTTTTCACTTTCCAAGCACTTTACTCGTTCTTCGCCTTCTAACATCTGTTGTTCATAATTCTGAATAAATTCCCTTAGCTCCGCTTCTTTAATCTCCAAAATTCCATAAACTTGTTTCATCTGCTGTAGTAGATTCATCTTTTCTGTTTTTAAGCGCTTCCTTTCTACTTTCATGCAAGAAATCGTTTCTTTCGCCCGAGAAATTTCCTGCTCACACGAGTGAAGCCTTTGCCGAAGCTGGTCCAAATCCGAGTTTCCATGCCTCCATTCATTAAGTTCTCTGGTTAAAAATTCATTTTCACAGCGTAATCTATCATTTTCTTCTCTAAAAATATCCAACTTAGTTTTAGACGATTCACAATCATTTGATTTTGTTTCCGACGTCGGGGAAGATTCAGAGAGTTTCGCATTCGCCAGCTCTGACAACCTCTTGCCTTGGTCTCGAAGTTCGGCTTTCAAATACTCTACCTCCCTGTTAACAACGTTAAGAGAACTATTAATTTTAGCAGCAATGATGACTTTCTCCTCCCGCATTCTTTTACTGTCGCTTTCTGCCTGTTCCATCAAGCGCCGCATAACACTCAAACAATTTATCAAATCGTCTTGCTTTCTCGCAAGTGGTCGTACCGAGCTCCCACTGTCACTACTTTCACCTGAAACAGTACTGCTAAACGACAGCGATCGAACCCTCTCTTTGAGTTTGTCAACTTCGGCCATAGCTTCCATGGCTGTGAAAGAAAGCTTTCGTTCTTTGGCGGGAGAGGCGTTTGTTGTTTTCTTTTCTTGATCACTGTTTACGTCCGCCATGTTTGATTTGTGTGACATCGGGGGTCACAAAGACGAAACTCTCCAAAGGCGACAAAATTTATCTACACTACCCCTAGGCGGACAAAAGCTGTCACTGCCATTATGTTTTTCTTTTTATGGTGATTTATGCTGTTCATGATCAGCGCAGAAAAGACGTCTGCGCTTTTTTCCTTCGGCAAATGGAAATGATGGGTGCTTGCCATTTGTCAGAAAAATCCGGAAATTTCGGTTTGAAGTAAATGGTAAGGTAAAACAGTCAACTCTCTCTTAACGGACAACTCTATAAGACGGACACCTGGTGCTGGTCCCGACCGTTTCTCAGTCATTTTACTATAACCAAACTCTCTATAAGACGGACACCTCCATAAGACGGACAACGGACACTTGTGAGGTGCTAAATGTGACCGCAAATTACGATTTAGGGAAGAAAAATTCTTGTACGTGACTCTTTTTAACACCAGACGTTTACTTACCGCCGACCGGTTAGCTCATTGGTAGAGCACCGGACAAGCGTGCGGGAGGTCGCGGGTTCAAACCCCGCCCGAACCAACACTCAGGGTCTTTAAATAATTGAGGAGAAAGTGCTGCCTTTGTAAGAACATCTGCAAATGGTTAGACTTTCTAGTCTTCTCGGATAAGGACGATAAACCGAAGGCCCCGTCTCACAACTCTTCATAACGTTGGGACGTAAAAGAACCCACACACTGTTCGAAAAGAGTAGGGGACGTAGTTCCCGGTGTGGTGGTCTATCTCTCATCCTGATGGTTAAATACTCGGAGATACTAGCTGCACAAGCTACTCTAAAATCCGAGGGTAAATAAGTGTATGTATGTACTCATGAGCTCTTATCTTGGAGGTGACAACCGAATTGTATTGTAATCTAAAACAGTTATTTTCTTGCTTTCTTAGCTGAACTACAGCTTTCCCCACTGTTATTCCCTTGCTGCTTCCTCTTGCTGCCGGTTTTTCTTTCTTGATTCCTTGCCAAAGCGTCCTCAACTACAGTAAAAACCCGCAACTAAGAACCTACAATTTTGGGAAGTAGCCTAAACAGGTTCTTACATAAATGGTAGTTAACACAATTTTAGCCGGGCTACTTAGGTTCTTAAATTAGGGTTTTCCGATCTAGCGGAAATGGAAAGACTTTTTCCACCTTTCTAGCGAATTACATGCAAAGTGGCACAATGCAATTTCAGTTGTTGTTCGTTGTCAATAAAGTGTCTTATGGTCGAATTTTATTCGCTTTAAAATTAAGAGAAAATTAAAAATAAATGTACGACTCTCAATCGAAACTTTATCCTTGAATGCGGCAGTATACATGTATCTACTGAGACCACTTTTTCAATTTTAATCCAGTTTGAATTTTGAAAAACTCTACGAATGATGTGCTTTCTTCTGCTGAAAAGAAACGCACAATATCCAAGATTCAGAAGATTGTAAGCCCGCTATTCATGAGTTGAGTTGGTTTAACACTTTACTGACGGTTCGCTTCACCTCACCACTCCTCTTCCCGTTCTTGACTTGCCGGGTTTCACCTGCTATTCTTAGGGGGTTGGTATTTGTTTTGGCCTGGACTAGATAAAATGATGTGGCTGCACACTTTCGACAGTAAGCCCATCTTCAAACGTCAGTCAGCTCAACTATTACGTAAATACGGCGAGAAACGTGTTAAATCCCTATAGATCAGACCCAATATTTGACTTTACTTGTCGGCAACTTCGTTTTCCTCTAAGAATAGCTATTGACAAT
>JAEMWC010001997.1:7500-12500 GCA_016490735.1 Pachyseris speciosa | reverse complement strand
AAGAAAGTTAAATTCGAAATAAGTACCGGGAGATAAAAGTCTGCGGAGAATATTGCAGCGATCAAAACAAACAAAATTAAAAATTGGTAGCATGCAATGTCTTCTAGTGCGGCTTTAAAAACAACAAAGAACTATCAGGTAGTTAATATCTCCCTTGCAGACAACCACCCGGGTTGTAGCGGAGCTCCGGCGGCCCGAAGGGCCCCTAAGCGGAGCACCATGGTTAAGAAAATATGGTAACCCATCTATTCGAGAATATTTGGTTTTGGTCACCGGCCGTACGTCCGCCCTTTCATGTATGCGATGTGAAATGTCGGCCATACTCCAACTGACAGGCTAGTTTACAGCTTCAGAGCGGAAAAACGTTCTGCGCAGCTTTCTGCGCATCACCTTTTTCGCGGGCTCTTGTTGGTCTTTTGAATGAAATCGAACGACAAATCGAACACGATGCCAGGAGAGCGTTCGCACCTTGCGAAGTCTTTTTTTTTTTTTTTTTTTCCCTATCATTTCATTTTTTTGCCTGACTATAAAAGCACATGGGAGTGTTAGACGAGAGAAGAAATATGCAGTGGAATTAAAAGCTTTGAAATTCCCTAAAAGGCGAGTATTCAGTGATTTGAGTATGTTTGTGATCAAGGGAAATAAGATTTTTTTTCCGATCGTTTGGTCGTTAAGTTTGTAAACAACTGCTTGTTAGTGTAGCGTTCAGTCCTAAAACTAGTCCTAAATGATTTTTAAATTCTCAGTTTAATCGAATTTTGTTATAACCGGACTACTTTGGAGACAGTGATCTCTTGGACACTGAAACGATTAGCTTGTCACAGTAAGAAAAAAATGAACACACTGAAAGATCAGGGGTTTATTTCATCATTCGAAGAAGTTGAAAAGTGTTTTTGTAAAAGCACTGTGCTTTGGATAGAAGTCAAGGCTAGTTAGCCGCTTTTTTGATAGAGTCACATTTTTGTTATCCGGCCCATGAAAACAATGGGCTTCCGAAAGCGATCTCTTTTCATGCCGCGAGAGAAACGAGGACCTCAAAACGTTTTTAATAGTTCAAGAAGTGCTGAAAAAATTGAAGGACAAAAAGAGTATATCTACAGCTAGTTATTTCTCTGGAATAATTCTTGCTGTGTACGAGGATGCCTGTAGAGGCCTATCCTGATTTTTGAGATAAAAAATTAAGAAGCCGCCATTTTTTCAAATTTCTGGGTCTTGCGCTCGCTCGAAGTTCGAGGTCAGCTATTTTTTTTTAACTTGACCGCTGACCAGGTACTGGTTTTCGATTGTATCGTAGGCTCAAGCCAGGTATGGGACACCCAAACCAAAACGAGACTTAATTTTTCGCGCGCTTTCTGAGGCTTGAGATTTCACATTCAGTTGGTTTCTTCATTTCGACCAAAACAACTTCATCTTCGAAGTTCAGCTTCTGTCTTTTAATTCGCGTAAAAGGCATAGAAATCAAGAACTACTTAAAAGATACTCCGGAAGGTGAATTTTTAACTGATAAAATGGAACAGCAAAAGGTTTTTCTCAGGAAATTCTTAAATTTTGGATCCACTTGTATGGCGCCCGGATTGTGTGGTTGAAAACCAAATGATTTAACGCTTCAAGGGCTTGTTCGATCTTGCAGCTCACCATGAAAGCTCACTTAACAACTCACCGGCATTAATGGGAGGAACGAGTAGTGCAAACTTGGTGGAAGAAGTTCTTTCTTTGGACAAACCGTTTGCTATTTTTGTAGATGCGTGTTTTTACTATAGTGGATCGATGCGTATTTTCTAGTGGTAGAAAGCTCGACACGAGCGATTTTTTGCTTGCGATGGTGATGCGATTTTTTGTAAATTGTCGCGTCGCCGGCGCGCGATGAAAATCACCCGTGTAGCCACCCTCGCACAGGTGATGCGACAGCTCAAAAAATCGCAGAAAAAGAATCGCGAAAAGTTAAACTCGTTCAATTTCTCGCGATTTTTTTCTTGCGACTTTTTACCTGTTGCGTTGCCAGTTCAAGGGTGGCTACACTTGCGATTTTCATCGCGCGCTGGTGACGCGACAAAATTGAAAAAATCGCATCACCGGCACGAGCGAAAAATCGCTCGTGTAGCCCCGGCTTTAAATAAATTGAAGCTTAGCATTTGGTTTAATCGTTGTTACTTTTGTTCAGGAATGAAACTTATATTTTTGTCTCGACTGGATATAAATAACAATCTACTCGTTTTTGGCACAAAGAAGTAGCTAGTCAAATTGTTTGTTTGTTGTTTGGCAAGCGAACGAGTGGTTTTCCTCAGCTTGGCTGACTGTACATGTTTTTCGACGTCTGTGTTTCTTCTGTTTAAGAACTGAAAGAAACGTTTGCACTTATGTTATTAACACGTAATCGCAATGAATCCTCGTAAAATTAAGGATTAGTATCACTTATGTTTTGCGCGATGAGGGCAATTTCAGCAACTTTCTGAAAACTGGCACAAGTGATATTAATCCTTAATTTTACTCGGCCTCATGCGATTACCTATCCAAACTATCAGGATTGTTTTCCTTTTTCTCTTTCTACGACATTTAAGCTTATGCCTAAGTTTAACTTACTACGAAATATGTAAACATTTTCACCCATTATCGTGTTTGTCAAGCATAACGTCAAGCATAACGTTTGGTGGCTAAACGCAAAACAATGTTTGAACAAACACGGGACCAGGTGAGTCCAAAAAATGATTTTTGCGTATTATATTGTTGAAATTTTCATCGTTACGCAGCTCATTTGGTTGCTTTTTACCGTTTGTGCACGATTTGTCTGTTGGGGTGGCTAAACGATCAAATATTTGTTCGTAATGCGAAATTTTGGATGAACATGTTTGATTAAACATGGAAAGCCATTTAATGCACTATTGTGAGAGGTGGAAAACCGTCAAACATGCTCGTCCAACGATGCTGGATGAAAATATTTGATCCTTCTTTGATTGCTGAGTTTGTTTTCGAACAAACACACGCGTCGACTGTATTGTTTTCTTGTAATGTTTTGAGGTTTTTGAACCGCGGTCAATTCCTGTTGACTGCTCTAAACATAAAATATTGGCGCAAGGAAAGTCATGCGGTGTTGCTCAATACCAGTAAAAAAAAATAATAGTCGTGGAGCTCCGCATTTAGGCTTGGCTAAATCTATATATTATATGGCATTGTTAACATTTTCCGTGGCTTTAAAACAGAATCAGTACAGTGAAATATCTCACATCGTTCAGAAAGCCAACAAGTGTGTCCAATATTAAAGCTCCGCTTGATTTGGTAAGTACTGGAGCGAGCACTTTAAAGTTTCTTATGTTTTCCCCTTAATTTTCCTTTAAGTTGGCACTGAGTGGTTTTTTCTTGTGCTTGATTTCTTCATTTCGACCAAACTTGAAACTTCAACCAAAAAAAAAACAAAGGAATTAAGTAGAAAGGTTTGAAGTGGGATGTAAAAGTTGTCGTTCACGATTTAAACGGAAAGTTCAGAACATCGAAGATCAAATGAGGTGGTGAAAATATGTTTGAACTAATCCCAAATAACAGGCGTTCCATTTTATTATCAAGGGATCATGATATGCTTTCTTGCTTAAAATAATGAAAAATGTGAAGGAAAGATTGAAAGATGCAAAGAGCAACACACAGAAAATGGACAAAAGTCACCTATTTTAAGTACAGAAATGCAAGTTTAAGTACGAGAACAGTAGCGTGTGTCTGTAAGAGATAAAATAGTATGCAGTACCTCAACTACCCACCAACGTTCCAACGCTCGCTCAAAGTTAGCAAATTCATTATGAGAAACAGTCAGGTAATGTTACATGTGCCCAGTGCGAAAGCGATACCCTACGTTGACTTCATGTTTACAGTTATTAGTATTTGAGAAAAAGTCGTAATTGATTTTTAGAGGTGTTTAGAAGTTTAGAAGAAAGGCAAGGTTGGTCGGGGTAATGTATAATTTGAGTCAAGAAATAAACAAAAGGGTATCTTGGCCCTAGTTACCCTAGTGAGGTTACATTAGACCGTTTGCCCATTGGGAACCTTAGGGTAATGGCTTGGGTTGGGTTTACTCTGGGGTTTGAACAATTCCTTGTTTGCGGTTACACGCTGAAAAACTACCCCAGGGGAAGGTAAACAGTACATGGTTTCCCTGCGTCTGGCAATTACTGTGATTGGTTGAGCGGCTTTGGGGTCTCCATAGCCAGAAGACTAACACCTGGAACTGTCGTGCGCTATTCTTTTGTTCTATATGACGTATCCATGGAAATTACCCGGAGGTAATTTCGCTTTGGGAAGATCGGTTACACATCAGTAAAAAATTGTTTCCCTGTGGGTAAAAGCCATTTACTCAAGGACAAAATGGCCAGTGTAACCGCATCTATTGTTAGTCATCTGTCAGCTATTCGAGAAAATGTATTCAGCTAATAGTTGTGTGTGCTGCTTCAATTAAAACTCGTTCTTTTGTAGTTCAAAGTCTTCAGTGCAGATTAACAATACGTTCAAGCCATGAAGAAGTTTTTTTCTTGCAACTCTGTTATTTCCTTTGGTGCTTTGTGGTACTGACGTTCGGTCTAAACAAGAAGGTAGGAACAATCGTATTCCGTAGTGTTTTCAAACCTAGTTGTTTACGAGTATGATATAGAAGACGTAAGAAGTTAGTCCCCCTCCCCCTCCCCCCCCCCCCCCCCCTCCATCACCTTTCAAAAATTTCAAGCTACCTTCTTATACTCTTGATTCACACCGTCAAAAAGAGCCCTATGATGAGCCTGTCAGAGGGAGTATTTCTTGGGTCTGTTCATGCATATGTACCATGCCACCCGATATCTGCGGAGATGGCTTCTTTAGAATTTTCTCCTGGAATCAAAAGTGCCATAACGAGGAGACTGTGTGGTATTAGCGAAGGAACAATGCCAGGACAAAGAACACTGTCAGATGGACGCAAATGTCGCGAAATTTTGTGACAGTTGTTGGGGAAACACAAAATATTTGGAGGTACATAAATCCAGAACTAA